>WNWK01008288.1:0-50000 GCA_009830355.1 Cherax destructor | reverse complement strand
AGTCAGGCTCTCAGATGTATCACAAACACACAAGACTGATAGTGACACTAACATAATAGGTAAACAAGACTAAAGATGGTTCTGACAGGTGCAAGATGGTTCTGACAGGTGCTAGAGTGTTCTGACAGGTGCAAGATGGTTCTGACAGGTGCTAGTTGGTTCTGACAGATGGTAGTGTGTTCTGACAGGTGCTAGTGTGTTCTGACAGGTGCAAGATGGTTCTGACAGATGCTAGTGTGTTCTGACAGGTGCTAGTGTGTTCTGACAGGTGCTAGTTGGTTCTGACATGTGCTAGTGTGTTCTGACAGGTGCTAGTTGGTCCTGACACCTACTAGACGGTCCTGACACCTACAATACGGTTCTGACACCTACAATACGGTCCTGAAAGCTATCAACCCCCTACCCCCCCTCCCATTCTCATCCAAACACCACACCCTCCCCTGTCATCCACCACCCCACCACCAACAAACAGGCACACAATAGCTGCTGGTAACACCATTCCCTGGCTAACAATAGCAGTAATTCCAGCACACACGTCTGTTTTTTTCCTCTCTACGCCGATGAAAGGATAAACACGAACACACCAGAATTAATTCCAAGATTAATTTGACATTTTCATAGTTGTTCGAAGGAGAGAGAGACGGAAGGGAGGAGAGGAGAAAGGAAGGAGGAGGAAGGAAAATACAGATAGAATAAAGCTCGCCAGAAGGGCAAGGTGTAAACATATCTTGATCAGCTTTACAGAGTGAAACATGACTTGTTTCAGCTCTACACAGAATGAATCATGACTTTATACAGCTCGTGTCTTGTTCATTCTTGTGGACAATATTTGATCTGTGTTGTTGTGTTATAGGGTCATTGACAACTGGCGCCGTATTGAACCCTCCCTCTCTTCCAGCTGTTGTTGTTGTTGTGTTATAGGGTCACTGACAACTGACGCCGTATTGAACCCTGCCTCTCTTCCAGCTGTTGTTGTTGTTGTTGTGTTATAGGGTCATTGACAACTGACGCCGTATGGAACTCTGCCTCTCTTACTTCCAGCTGTTGTTGTGTTATAGGGTCACTGACAACTGGCGCCGTATTGAACCCTGCCTCTTACTTCCAGTTGCGGGTAACAAGTGTACGTCACATTACAGAGGTTAACACAGTGGTGATGGAGCAGTGTAGTAGTTGGAATACTGTTGGCAGCGGCGTGGTTGTGTTTTCTGGCGTGTTTGGTATAGTTTGCAGCGTAGTTTAACCCTGATGGTGGGAATATTTTGGTGAAGGAATGACGGGCGGTACTTGTTGTCGCTTTCTCGTGTTCGGAATATTTTGGCGAGCCTCGCAGTAGGAATATGCAAGACTCCTCGCTGTTGGAATATTTGGCGCTGCTCGCAGTAGAAATATTTGGCGAATAAGTTCATTCGGCAGATGCTTATTCTTCACGAGTTATTGTTACACTTGTAATAAAATTGTCTGACCTTACTGCATGTTGTGGTGAGTGGTGGCGGTTGTGTTGGTGTTGATGGTGTTGTGTTGATGGTGAAGCGTTGGTGTTTGAGTTAGTGCTGGTGGTGGTAGTGTTGGTGTTGTGTTGGTGCTGCTGTTGATGGTGGAGTGTTGGTGCTTGCGGTAGCGGTGATACATGTATCACCACCACCACACAATAACACTACAGCCTCCCACTTCTACATCACTCCACCCAGTCACTTCAGCAGAGGTGAGGAGGAGAATGTTGCACAGGGAATGCATGACAGGCAACACTCCTGCAAGATGATTTAGTAGCAGCTGCTGCTGCTATACCGCCCACCCTGGGCGGTGGGTGGTGAGGCTGCTGCTATACCGCCCACCCTGGGCGGTGGGTGGTGAGGCTGCTGCTATACCGCCCACCCTGGGAGGTGGGTGGTGAGGCTGCTGCTATACCGCCCACCCTGGGAGGTGGGTTGTGAGGCTGCTGCTATACCGCCCACCCTGGGAGGTGGGTGGTGAGGCTGCTGCTATACCGCCCACCCTGGGAGGTGGGTGGTGAGGCAGGCCAATGAGCTGTGTGTGTGTGTGTGTGCTTCCTAGGAACTTGAGAAAGGAACAAGAGTACTCAGGGAAGAGTGAAGGAGCCAGTAAGAATACTAGAATAAAAAGAGTGAGATAAATAGGAATAACATGACTCTCTAGGAAGTTGAACTCTTATCTTCAAGGTGATTCCTCAGATACAAGAGTCTAAGAGAGCAAGATGGCTCTCACACACACATGGGCAACACTTGGGTACCGTTATTGTGGCGATGTTTCACCCACCAGTGGAGTTATCAGTGCAGTGTAGAGAATACTGGAGTTGTGTAGTAGTTGTGAGGAGGTCAGTCCCCCAGTCTTGTTCAAGATGTTTACACTCTCAGTCAGTCCAACAAGACTGATGGACTAGACAGCATTCTTGGCTCAGGGACTGACCCCCCTCAAGACTGCTACTACTTCATGTCTTCCACCAGCACTAACCACCATACTGCCACCAACCACAATCACACTACCACCAACTACCCCCCTCCCTCGCCTCAAGACAATCACAATCTCACTTGAAGATTGAAATCCGCTGGCGCGTAAATCCGCTCACGAGGAACACCGCAGCTGATTTAATCCCATTCTGTGTGCACCTACACGTGTGCACACGTGTGCACACGTGTGCCTGCGTATATGTACGTAAGTACGGACGCTAAGGTGAAACACGTACACAATATAAAGATTCTTACGTACATCCTGCCACGTCAATCAGCTGGTAGTACCAGCAACCAGCTGGCTCACACAGCCATCACCAGCTGACTGATCCGGCCACCTGCAGCAGGCGGCTATCTGTCTGTCTGTCTGTCTATCTATCTGGCTGGCTGGCTGAGGCAGTATTTCTGATATCTGGTGTGGCAGTGTGATGAAGAGTCTTGGTCCACGCATGTTGACTCCGCTCAGTGTGGCAAATGTTGCTGCCTCACACCTTAACAGACACAGCATTTAACAGACATAGCCTTTAACAGACACAGTATTTAACATATACCTCACAAACCCCTCCTCACCCCTCTGAACGCTACCTCTAAACACACACTTCTAATTCCACACTGAATTCTCAACATTTTCACACCAAATAATAATAATAATAATAATCTTCATTTCTACAAGTACATGTTACAACTTATACAGACCATAGCTGACATCAGTGACATACTGTATAGCAAGCCCCTTGTTACGAAGAACATTTCGCCCTCAAACCCGACAATCTGCCCTGCCTGCAGCCGCCAGCCTCTCCCTCCTGGGTACAACGTTAACAAGCCAAGCCTCACACCCCAGTGTTAACACCACTACTACACTCTGGCAGCTCCACTGTCTCCCCCTCCTGGGTACAACGTTAACAAGCCAAGCCTCACACCCCAGTGTTAACACCACTACTACACTCTGGCAGCTCCACTGTCTCCCCCTCCTGGGTGCAACGTTAACAAGCCAAGCCTCACACCCCAGTGTTAACACCACTACTACACTCTGGCAGCTCCACTGTCTCCCCCTCCTGGGTACAACGTTAACAAGCCAAGCCTCACACCCCAGTGTTAACACCACTACTACACTCTGGCAGCTCCACTGTCTCCTCCTCCTGGGTACAACGTTAACAAGCCAAGCCTCACACCCCAGTGTTAACACCACTACTACACTCTGGCAGCTCCACTGTCTCCCCTCCTGGGTACAACGTTAACAAGCCAAGCCTCACACCCCAGTGTTAACACCACTACTACACTCTGGCAGCTCCACTGTCTCCCCTCCTGGGTACAACGTTAACAAGCCAAGCCTCACACCCCAGTGTTAACACCACTACTACACTCTGGCAGCTCCACTGTCTCCCTCCTGGGTACAACGTTAACAAGCCAAGCCTCACACCCCAGTGTTAACACCACTACTACACTCTGGCAGCTCCACTGTCTCCTCCTCCTGGGTACAACGTTAACAAGCCAAGCCTCACACCCCAGTGTTAACACCACTACTACACTCTGGCAGCTCCACTGTCTCCTCCTCCTGGGTACAACGTTAACAAGCCAAGCCTCACACCCCAGTGTTAACACCACTACTACTGGCAGCTCCACTGTCTCCTCCACCTGGGTGCAACGTTAACAAGCCAAGCCTCACACCCCAGTGTTAACACCACTACTACACTCTGGCAGCTCCACTGTCTCCCCCTCCTGGGTACAACGTTAACAAGCCAAGCCTCACACCCCAGTGTTAACACCACTACTACACTCTGGCAGCTCCACTGTCTCCCCCTCCTGGGTACAACGTTAACAAGCCAAGCCTCACACCCCAGTGTTAACACCACTACTACACTCTGGCAGCTCCACTGTCTCCTCCACACAATATACTATCAAACTCCACCTTATATTTCCAAGTTAGCTTACTAGTTACTTGGGATTTGTTCTCTCAGTGTTAGCTAAACCTAGAAGGCAGCAATAACTTCTAAGCTATTTAGAAGTGCATTAGATGAACAAAGTTCAAAGTTATATGAACTTAGATTATTCTGCATGCATTTATTAGCAAAATGTAGCAATGTATATTAAAATAATTATAGATGAAGACCAGCTGACACTACCATGGTAGCACCAGCTGACGCTACCATGATAGCACCAGCTGACACTACCATGGTAGCACCAGCTGACACTACCATGATAGCACCAGCTGACGCTACCATGAGAGCACCAGCTGACATTACCATGACAGCACCAGCTGACGCTACCATGATAGCACCAGCTGACGCTACCATGATAGCACCAGCTGAAGCTACCATGATAGCACCAGCTGACACTACCATGGTAGCACCAGCTGACACTACCATGATAGCACCAGCTGACGCTACCATGATAGCACCAGCTGACACTACCATGATAGCACCAGCTGACACTATCATGATAGCACCAGCTGACGCTACCATGATAGCACCAGCTGACACTACCATGATAGCACCAGCTGACACTACCATGATAGCACCAGCTGACGCTACCATTATAGCACCAGCTGACACTACCATGATAGCACCAGCTGACACTACCATGATAGCACCAGCTGACACTACCATGATAGCACCAGCTGACACTACCATGATAGCACCAGCTGACACTACCATGATAGCACCAGCTGACGCTACCATGATAGCACCAGCTGACACGCCTCATTACCCAAGCCAAACTTTTTTTAATTAACCAATTAAATCATGGTAATGGGACCATTCTTCCTGCCTAGCCAAGGACTCTATCCACGTCTGGATATATCCACTTATATCCATTTCTCAGCCAACGGAACAACAGCTGCCGTTACCTGTTCATTCCTGTTGCTTCAATCATTTTTAACAGGGGAAGGAATAGAGGGTTTGGTAGATAATGGTGGTAGATGGTAGATAATGGTGGTAGATAATGGTGGTGGATGATAGATAATGGTGGTGGATGACAGATAATGGTGGTGGATGGTAGATAATGGTGGTATGGCAGATGGTAGATAATGGTTGTGGATGGTAGATAATGGTGGTGGATGGTAGATAATGGTGGTGGATGATAGATAATGGTGGTGGATGATAGATAATGGTGGTGGATGATAGATAATGGTGGTGGATGATAGATAATGTTGGTGGATGATAGATAATGGTGGTGGATGATAGATAATGTTGGTGGATGATAGATAATGGTGGTGGATGATAGATAATGGTGGTGGATGATAGATAATGGTGGTGGATGGTAGATAATGGTGGTGGATGGTAGATAATGGTGGTGGATGGTAGATAATGGTGGTGGATGGTAGATAATGGTGGTGGATGGTAGATAATGGTGGTGGATGATAGATAATGTTGGTGGATGATAGATAATGGTGGTGGATGATAGATAATGGTGGTGGATGATAAATAATAGTGGTAGATGGTAGATAATGGTGGTAGATGGTAGATAATGGTGGTGGATGGTAGATATGTCGGTCTTCAAGATGGAACTGAACAGCTTCCTCCAACACCGCAAAAGCTTCTGATCAGCCAGGCTGTGGTTCCTACATTGGACTGCGTGTGGTCAGCAGTAACAGCCTGGTTGCTCAGGCCCTGATCCACCACCAGGACTGGTCTGGGACCTGACCGCTGGGGCACTGATTCCTGGACGCTTACAGGAGATATACCCCTATCTATACTCTAATAGGTTGCAGCTGTGTGTGTGTGTGTGTGTGTGTGTGTGTATGTGTGTGTGTGTCTGTGTGTGTGTGTCTGTGTGTGTGTGTGTGTGTGTGTGTGTGTAGTGTGTGTGTGTGTGTGTCAAATTAATCAATGATTGTTTTATCAATTTTTTTCTCGCCAAAGCACAGCTGTGTTACCTCGCCTCCTCCTTGCCCACTCTTCCCACTCAAACCCTTTCAAAATACTCACAGAAACCTTCAAAATAATCACAGAAACCTTCAAAATAATCACAGAAACCTTCAAAATGCTCACAGAAACCTTCAAAATGCTCACAGAAACCTTCAAAATGCTCACAGAAACCTTCAAAATGCTCACAGAAACCTTCAAAATACTCACAGAAACCTTCAAAATACTCACAGAAACCTTCAAAATACTCACAGAAAGCCCCAACACACACAACACACACACACACACACACAACACACAACACACACAACACACACACAACAACACAACACACAACACAAACGACACAACACATCTAGCAGTAATAAGTTGATCAGTAGTAATAACACTAAGTCATTATAATGTCTATACAAGACAGTAATTACATCTCTAATAACTATGACTGTCATCTTACAACTTAAATTACATCTCTAATAACTATGACTGTCATCTCACAACTTAAATTACATCTCTAATAACTATGACTGTCATCTTACAACTTAAATTACATCTCTAATAACTATGACTGTCATCTCACAACTTAAATTACATCTCTAATAACTATGTCATCTCACAACTTAAATTACACTATCATTCATTAAATCACAGGAATCACGGTGATTGAATCACGGTGATTGAATCACGGTGATTACTGTAATTAATATACTTTTGACGCTTGTCCAGGATGACAGTCGTGTGTACTCACCTAGTTGTGGTTGCAGGGGTCGAGTCACAGCTCCTGGCTCCGCCTCTTCACTGGTCGCTACTAGGCCACTCTTCCTGCTCCATGAGCTTTATCATACCTCTTCTTAAAGCTATGAATGGATCCTGCCTACACTACATCACTTCCCAAACTATTCCACTTCCTGACAACTCTGTGACTGAAGAAATACTTCCTAACATCCCTGTGATTCATCTGAGTCTTCAACTTCCAACTGTGTCCCCTTGTTGCTGTGTCCCATCTCTCGAACATTCTGTCTCTGTCCACCTTGTCAATTCCTCTCAGTATTTTATATGTCGTTATCATATCCCCATATATATACATATATATATATGTTAAGTAAAAGGACACAATTGCAACTACCAGGTGAACAACACCACCACCACCAGGTGAACACCACCACCACCACCAGGTGAACAACACCACCACCACCAGGTGAACACCACCACCACCCAGGTGAACACACCACCACCACCAGGTGAACAACACCACCACCACCAGGTGAACAACACCACCACCACCAGGTGAACACACACCACACCAGGTGAACACCACCACCACCAGGTGAACACCACCACCACCAGGTGAACAACACCACACACAGGTGAACAATACACCACCATGTGAATACACCTCTCTTTATAAAATTCTATATATATATATTATATATATATATATATATATAATATGTTATATATAGAGATGATGATGTATACCTGGTGGTGTGGTGTTGTTCACCTGGTGGTGGTGGTGTATTGTTCACCTGGTGGTGGTGGTGGTGTTCACCTGGTGTGTGTGTTCACCTGTGGTAGGTGGTGTGTGTTCACCGTGGTGTGGTGTGTTCACCTGGTGGTGGTGTGTTGTTCACCTGTGGTGTGTGGTGTTCACCTGGTGGGTGGTGTGTTCACCTGGTGGTGGTGGTGTTGTTCACCTGGTGGTGGTGGTGTGTTCACCTGGTGGTGGTGGTGTTGTTCACCTGGTGGTGTGTTCACCTGGTGTGGTGGTGGTGTTGTTCACCTGGTGGTGGTGGTGGTGTTCACCTGGTGGTGGTGGTGTTGTTCACCTGGTGGTGGTGGTGTTGTTCACCTGGTGGTGGTGGTGTTGTTCACCTGGTGGTGGTGGTGTTGTTCACCTGGTGGTGGTGGTGTTGTTCACCTGGTGGTGGTGGTGTTGTTGTTCACCTGGTGGTGGTGGTGTTGTTCACCTGGTGGTGGTGGTGGTGTTCACCTGGTGGTGGTGGTGTTGTTCACCTGGTGGTGGTGGTGGTGTTCACCTGGTGGTGGTGGTGTTGTTCACCTGGTGGTGGTGGTGTTGTTCACCTGGTGGTGGTGGTGTTGTTCACCTGGTGGTGGTGGTGTTGTTCACCTGGTGGTGGTGGTGTTGTTCACCTGGTGGTGGTGGTGTTGTTCACCTGGTGGTGGTGGTGGTGTTGTGTTCACCTGGTGGTGGTGGTGTTGTTCACCTGGTGGTGGTGGTGGTGTTCACCTGGTGGTGGTGGTGTTGTTCACCTGGTGGTGGTGGTGTTGTTCACCTGGTGGTGGTGGTGGTGTTCACCTGGTGGTGGTGGTGTGTTCACCTGGTGGTGGTGGTGTTCACCTGGTGGTGGTGTGTTGTTCACCTGGTGGTGGTGTGTTGTTCACCTGGTGGTGGTGGTGTTGTTCACCTGGTGGTGGTGGTGTTGTTCACCTGGTGGTGGTGGTGTTGTTCACCTGGTGGTGGTGGTGTTGTTCACCTGGTGGTGGTGGTGTTGTTCACCTGGTGGTGGTGGTGTTGTTCACCTGGTGGTGGTGGTGTTGTTCACCTGGTGGTGGTGGTGGTGTTCACCTGGTGGTGGTGGTGGTGTTCACCTGGTGGTGGTGGTGTTGTTCACCTGGTGGTGGTGGTGTTGTTCACCTGGTGGTGGTGGTGGTGTTCACCTGGTGGTGGTGTTCACCTGGTGGTGGTGGTGTTCACCTGGTGGTGGTGGTGGTGGTGTTCACCTGGTGGTGGTGGTGGTGTTCACCTGGTGGTGGTGGTGTTGTTCACCTGGTGGTGGTGTTCACCTGGTGGTGGTGGTGGTGTTCACCTGGTGGTGGTGGTGTTCACCTGGTGGTGGTGGTGGTGTTCACCTGGTGGTGGTGGTGGTGGTGTTCACCTGGTGGTGGTGGTGGTGTTCACCTGGTGGTGGTGGTGGTGTTCACCTGGTGGTGGTGGTGGTGTTCACCTGGTGGTGGTGGTGGTGTTCACCTGGTGGTGGTGGTGGTGTTCACCTGGTGGTGGTGGTGGTGTTCACCTGGTGGTGGTGGTGGTGTTCACCTGGTGGTTTTGGTGGTGTTCACCTGGTGGTGGTGGTGGTGTTCACCTGGTGGTGGTGGTGGTGTTCACCTGGTGGTGGTGGTGGTGTTCACCTGGTGGTGGTGGTGGTGGTGGTGGTGGTGGTGGTGGTGTTCACCTGGTGGTGGTGGTGGTGTTCACCTGGTGGTGGTTCGGAGAACTACTCTTGTTTACGGAGTGTGGGGAGAATTGTTTACCTAGTGACCTGTGTTGATCCCAGCCAGGTGCAGTGGGGAGGGGGTGCCGGGGGGATGGGGTGCAGGGGGAGGGGTGTAGAGAATATAGAACACAGTAAAACTGACCAAGACTGAAAGGCCCTCCTTCCCCCCCCTCCTCTCTAGCACAACCCCCACCCCCTCCATCTCTACCTTTGATCTTGATATTTGACAATCTTTGAATTTGAAAGACTCTTTGAGTTGAAGTTTTTTGAATCTCAAAGCTGAGAGGAAGGAGGGAGGGAGGGGGAGGAGGGAGGGAGCAAGCAAGGAAGGAAGGAAGGAATGAAGGAAGTAAGGAAGGAAGGAAGGGAGCAAGCAAGGAAGCAATGAAGGAAGGAAGGAAAGAATGAATGAAGGAAGAAAGGAAGGAAGGAAGTAAGGAAGGAAGGGGAAAGAGTTTACATCTGGTAATAGCTAAGACATCATCTCTCTTTTTACCATAACACTCTTCTACCATCCTGGTCCACTGGTCCATCAGGCTGGTGGTACAGTGTCCCACTGGTCCACCAGGCGGGTGGTACAGTGGTCCACTCGTCCACCAGGCTATTGGTACAGTGTCCCACTGGTCCACCAGGCTATTGGTACAATGGTCCACTAGGCTATTGGTACAGTGGTCCACTAGGCTATTGGTACAGTGGTCCACCAGGCTATTGGTACAGTGGTCCACCAGGCTATTGGTACAGTGGTCCACCAGGCTGTTGGTACAGTGGTCCACCAGGCTGTTGGTACAGTGGTCCACCAGGCTGTTGGTACAGTGGTCCACCAGGCTGTTGGTACAGTGGTCCACCAGGCTGTTGGTACAGTGGTCCACCAGGCTGTTGGTACAGTGGTCCACCAGGCTGTTGGTACAGTGGTCCACCAGGCTGTTGGTACAGTGGTCCACCAGGCTGTTGGTACAGTGGTCCACCAGGCTGTTGGTACAGTGGTCCACCAGGCTGTTGGTACAGTGGTCCACCAGGCTGTTGGTACAGTGGTCCACCAGGCTGTTGGTACAGTGGTCCACCAGGCTGTTGGTACAGTGGTCCACCAGGCTGTTGGTACAGTGGTCCACCAGGCTGTTGGTACAGTGGTCCACCAGGCTGTTGGTACAGTGGTCCACCAGGTTGTTGGTACAGTGGTCCACAGGTCCATCAGATACGCAGGTACAAAAATCAAGGCCAAGAAGCGAGTGTAGGAGCCGTGAATCGACCCCTGCAAACAGGACCAGGTGAGCACATACACGTACACGAGGATGTACACAGACACGTACAGGGGGGGGGGATTAAGGTCAGGTACACAGGTGCCAGGCTACACCTTGGCACTGGCACCTATGGCATTTTTCTGGTAGTAAATTGAGTGTTAGTGTGGCAGTGTTCACCTGGGAGGGGAGGAGGAGGGATGGGGAGGGGAAGAGAAAGATGAGTGAGTAGTGAAAGGGATAAAGATGCTGGGAAGAGGGGAAGAGGGTAGGGGATTTTTTTTTGGGTGAGGTGGAAAAGGGTGGGGGGTTTGGGTAAGGGGGAGGGGTAAAGGGGAACTAGTCAGGTCTGTAGTAACCATCGTAAAGTGTCAGAAAGTGACTCACACACATTACACTTAAGCACTTGTACACAACCTTGAGATATATGGGGAGGGGAGAGGGGAGACTACCAGATGTTCCAATATAAACATTATGAGGTGGAGGGAGAGTAGGGGATTTGGTGTGGGGGAGGGGTGTAGGGAAGTGATGGTGCGGGGGGGGAAATGTGCACTTCACCCCCTCCCCTCATTTCAGTGGATACAGTCAATACAGCAACACTCACACCTAACACACATCACAGCAACACTCACACCTAACACACATCACAGCAACACTCACACCTAACACACATCACAGCAACACTCACACCTAACACACATCACAGCAACACTCACACCTAACACACATCACAGCAACACTCACACCTAACACACATCACAGCAACACTCACACCTAACACACATCACAGCAACACTCACACCTAACACACATCACAGCAACACTCACACCTAACACACATCACAGCAACACTCACACCTAACACACATCACAACAACACTCACACCTAACACACATCACAGCAACACTCACACCTAACACACATCACAGCAACACTCACACCTAACACACATCACAGCAACACTCACACCTAACACACATCACAGCAACACACACACCTAACACACATCACAGCAACACTCACACCTAACACACATCACAGCAACACTCACACCTAACACACATCACAGCAACACTCACACCTAACACATCACAGCAACACTACACCTAACACACATCACAGCAACACTCACACCTAACACACATCACAGCAACACTCACACCTAACACACATCACAGCAACACTCACACCTAACACACATCACAGCAACACTCACACCTAACACACATCACAGCAACACTCACACCTAACACACATCACAGCAACACTCACACCTAACACACATCACAGCAACACTCACACCTAACACACATCACAGCAACACTCACACCTAACACACATCACAGCAACACTCACACCTAACACATCACAGTAACACTCACACCTAACACACATCACAGCAACACTCACACCTAACACACATCACAGCAACACTCACACCTAACACATCACAGCAACACTCACACCTAACACATCACAGCAACACTCACCTAACACATCACAGCAACACACACCTAACACATCACAGCAACACTCACACCTAACACACATCACAGCAACACACACCTAACACATCACAGCAACACTCACACCTAACACACATCACAGCAACACACACCTAACACATCACATCAACACTCACACCTAACACACATCACAGCAACACTCACACCTAACACACAGTGTGAAAATGTAAGTATTTTAGCTAAAAAATAAGTTTTGCCAGAAAAGCACTCAAACCGCTGTAAAACGTCGAAATATGCAATAAAATACGATTTTAGCACATTTTTCTGAGCTTTTAATGTTTCATGTATTTTCGAAAATAATATGAAATATTCTATAAAAATATTGATTTTATAGATTTTTAATGGATTTTTAAAAATAGTAAATAATTTATCACAGCAACACACCTAACATCACAGCAACACACCTAACACATCACAGCAACACTCACCTAACACACATCACAGCAACACACACCTAACAATCACATCAACACTACACCTCACACATCACAGAACACACACTACACATCACAGCAACACTACACCTAACACTAACAATATTCTAATCAAAACATAATGGGGTAAGACTTACAGCCATACATCACTACTGAACACTCCAGTCAAGAGCGGGCCAGGACTATAATCGACCCTCTAACCCAATGGTGAGTACATGGTAGAGATGGAAGAAGAGCAACTAACGAGGCAGATCACATGCACAGCAGGACTAAGGATCACATCAACAGGCTAGAGAATCTAGAGGACAATACAGCAGTCATCAGATAACAACAAGAGCATATAGATATTTAGCAAACAAGTATAGTCATTCTAGCAAGGACGTCAAGGTATTAGATCATCTCAGTCAAGGACGTCAACGTAATATTAGATCATTCTAGTCAAGGACGTCAAGGTATTAGATCATTCTAGTCAAGGACGTCAAGTATTAGAATCATTCAGTCAAGGACGTCAAGTATAGATCATTCTAGTCAAGGACGTCAAGGTATCAGATCATTCTAGTCAAGGACGTCAAGGTATCAGATCATTCTAGTCAAGGACGTCAAAATATCAGATCATTCTAGTCAAGGACGTCAAGGTATCATCATTCTAGTCAAGGACGTCAAGGTATTAGATCATTCTAGTCAAGGACGTCAAGGTATTAATCATTCTAGTCAGGACGTCAAAATATTAGATCATTCTAGTCAAGGACGTCAAGGTATATCATTTAGTCAAGGACGTCAAGGTATTAGATCATTCTATCAAGACGCAGTCAAGCAGGACGTCAAGGTATCAATCATTCTAGTCAAGGACGTCAAGTATAGATCAAGTAAGGACGTCAAGGTATCAATATTAGTCAAGGACGTCAATATAATCATTAGAGATGTATCAGATCATTCTAGTCAAGGACGTCAAAGGTATTAGATCATTCTATCAAGATCAAGGATTTCTTTAGTCAAGGAATAAGGTATAGATCATTCTAGTCAAGGACGTCAAGGTATCAGATCATTCTAGTCAATCGACGTCAAGGTATCAGATCATTCTAGTCAAGGACGTCAAGGTATTAGATCATTCTAGTCAAGGACGTCAAGGTATCAGATCATTCTAGTCAAGGACGTCAAGGTATAGATCATTCTAGTCAAGGACGTCAAGGTATCAGATCATTCTAGTCAAGACGTCAAGGTATAGATCATTCTAGTCAAGGACGTCAAGGTATCAGATCATTCTAGTCAAGGACGTCAAGGTATCAGATCATTCTAGTCAAGGACGTCAAGGTATAGATCATTCTAGTCAAGGACGTCAAGGTATTAGATCATTCTAGTCAAGGACGTCAAGGTATCAGATCATTCTAGTCAGGACGTCAAGGTATCAGATCATTCTAGTCAAGGACGTCAAGGTATTAGATCATTCTAGTCAAGGACGTCAAGGTATTAGATCATTCTAGTCAAGGACGTCAAGGTATAGATCATTCTAGTCAAGGACGTCAAGGTATCAGATCATTCTAGTCAAGGACGTCAAGGTATCAGATCATTCTAGTCAAGGACGTCAAGGTATTAGATCATTCTAGTCAAGGACGTCAAGGTATTAGATCATTCTAGTCAAGGACGTCAAGGTATTAGATCATTCTAGTCAAGGACGTCAAGGTATCAGATCATTCTAGTCAAGGACGTCAAGGTATCAGATCATTCTAGTCAAGGACGTCAAAATATTAGATCATTCTAGTCAAGGACGTCAAGGTATCATCATTCTAGTCAAAGACGTCAAGGTATTAGATCATTCTAGTCAAGGACGTCAAGGTATTAGATCATTCTAGTCAAGGACGTCAAAATATTAGATCATTCTAGTCAAGGACGTCAAGGTATCATCATTCTAGTCAAGGACGTCAAGGTATTAGATCATTCTAGTCAAGGACGTCAAGGTATCAGATCATTCTAGTCAAGGACGTCAAAATATTAGATCATTCTAGTCAAGGACGTCAAGGTATTAGATCATTTTAGTCAAGGACATCAAGGTATCAGATCATTCTAGTCAAGGACGTCAAGGTATCAGATCATTCTAGTCAAGGACGTCAAGGTATCAGATCATTCTAGTCAAGGACGTCAAGGTATCAGATCATTCTAGTCAAGGACGTCAAGGTATTAGATCATTCTAGTCAAGGACGTCAAGGTATTAGATCATTCTAGTCAAGGACGTCAAGGTATTAGATCATTCTAGTCAAGGACGTCAAGGTATCAGATCATTCTAGTCAAGGACGTCAAGGTATCAGATCATTCTAGTCAAGGACGTCAAGGTATCAGATCATTCTAGTCAAGGACGTCAATGTATTAGATCATTCTAGTCAAGGACGTCAAGGTATTAGATAATTCTAGTCAAGGACGTCAATATAACAAGACTGAAGGTGTACACGTACAAGACTGAAGGTGTACACGTACAAGACTGAAGGTGTACACGTACAAGACTGAAGGTGTACACGTACAAGACTGAAGGTGTACACGTACAAGACTGAAGGTGTACACGTACAAGACTGAAGGTGTACACGTACAAGACTGAAGGTGTACACGTACAAGACTGAAGGTGTACACGTACAAGACTGAAGGTGTACACGTACAAGACTGAAGGTGTACACGTACAAGACTGAAGGTGTACACGTACAAGACTGAAGGTGTACACGTACAAGACTGAAGGTGTACACGTACAAGACTGAAGGTGTACACGTACAAGACTGAAGGTGTACACGTACAAGACTGAAGGTGTACACGTACAAGACTGAAGAGAGATGAGTACAGGAGGAGAGTACAGAACACAGAGTCAAATTAACCACTACTACCATCCTTCTACAATAAGTACACCATGTCTACTACCACTACTACTACTACCCTCCCTACCAAGACTACTACTACTACCCTCCCTACCACTACTACCCCCTTCCTACCAAGACTACTACTACCCCCCTACCACCACTGTGACAATTATCTACCCACACAGATATTCCCCTCGGAAATACGTTTTTAATTGCCGTTTAATACCCCTCACCCATCTTCCCTCATCTCCCCTCATCATCTTCCCCTCACCATCTCCCCTCACCATCTTCCCCTCACCATCTCCCCCTCACCCTCCTTTCCGCTGTTACATAAATTACTATTAAAATGTTTTGGATGTATGGGTCGATAAATTAATCATGTGTGATCCGAGGACTGGGAGGACAGCGTCACTTTCGTGGATCAAAAGCCACTGTGGCACCCTCCATGGAATGTTTCTCATATTGTAAGTTGTGTGAGTGACACATTTAATCAATGTTATTGTTGTGTAGTGCAAAGAGTGCCAGGTGGCACTCAGTGCCCTTAATAACCTGTGTGTGTGTGTGTGTGAGTGTGTGTGTCCAGCCAAAGTCACCCAAGAATTTGCTTCCGTACCCTAAACACCAATCAAACCCAGCCTCTCCCACTCATATATTGTTCAATCTCTTTTTAAAGTCACCCAGGGTCTTAGCCTCTACCTTCTATCACTCTACTTGGAAGACACAGGAGAGGGCAATGGAGAATTGAAGTAGCAGCAGCAACACTCACAGCATTCTTGAGCTTCCCCAGCGCTCGGGCCTCGGCCCAAAGCCGGGGTGTGGCTCTAAAAGGATCCTGTAGTGCTTGCTGCTTTTGCACCTCCTGACATCGTTTGCTGCTATACAGCTGCCACACCCTTCGAGCCCAGTGTGGGCAGGGTTTGTGGCAGCCCAAGGTGCCTAGCTTCTCCCTCCGAGTCCCGAGGGGGAGGGAAGGTAGAAGCTAGGCCTGGGGACAGATGGTCCCAGAAGAAGAGGAGGTCCTTGTACCTCCTCCCATGGCAGACATTGGTCTGAGACACTCCCACGACAGGGAGTCAAGACCGGTCCGCCTCTACGAAAAGGCCCGGGCCGGGCGATTATACCGGCGAATCTACAACACAACAGAAACTCAGAAGACTGTTTCACGCATCCACAACTCTGCTTAAAAAACAATATTTACCTACATCCTTTCTAAATCTAAATTTATCCAACTTAAATCCGTTATTTCTGGTTCTTACTTGATTTGATATCCTCAGCATTTCATTAATATCACCTTTGTTTAGCCCATTGTCCACTTACACACTTCTGTGATATCTTTTATTCTACGTCTCTGAAGAGTCAAGATTCAAGGCCTAAGTCATCCTTCTCTGCATGACAAATTTCCCTTCAAGTTTACCCCATAGTCAAAAAAACTGCTTAATTGCCACTTTAAAGTTTCAGGAACTGACAAATACTGACTTCAGGGAATGTTCTGAGAATACTAGTTACAGCAGGAGCCTAGGTGGCTTCCGTGGGTTTAAACGCTAGTGTCTACACCACTGTTGGTGGCAGCAGCAGCAGCAACAAGCATAATAATAACTATTATTTCCCGTGTGATGGTAATGATGTTTTGTAAGTGTGTGATGTCACTAGACACTGTATAACACCACACAGTATCCTGAAGGTCTCTCAAGTGGTGATATTGATCTCTGAAGTGATACTGATCACTGAAGTGGTGATACTGATCACTGAAGTGGTGATATTGACACCACAACCGGAACTTATACACAGAGAAACTTCAATAATACAAGAAGAGAGAATAATATAAGAGAGAATAACACAAGAGAGAACACAAGAACAAGACATCTGATACATCAACTGGTGGGTGCTATACATCAATGATGTTATGATACAGTTGTGTTGAAGAAGGCAGTGGTGCCCTCACCATCATCCTCGTCTCACTGTAGGGCACCAGTGCCCAACTCACCCTCCTCGGATCAACCTACGTCTCACTATAAACAAGTCACATACAAACAAATCTAACATTTAAAATATAATTGTGTGAGAGAGAGAGAGAGAGAGAGAGAGAGAGAGAGAGAGAGAGAGAGAGAGAGAGAGAGAGAGAGAGAGAGAAATATTAATCATTAAACGAGTTGGAACATTTAGATAAGCCTATCAGATTACCCGTGAAACCACGAGTCCAGAATGTCTTTCACCCTGCCTGAGTATGAGGCTTCCACAACACTCCAGCCAGTGTGAGGCTTCCACAACACTAAAACCAGTGTGAAGGCTTCCACAACACTAAAACCAGTGTGAGGCTTCCACAACACTAAAACCAGTGTGAGGCTTCCACAACACTAAAACCAGTGTGAGGCTTCCACAACACTAAAACCAGTGTGAGGCTTCCACAACACTAAAACCAGTGTGAAGGCTTCCACAACACTAAAACCAGTGTGAGGCTTCCACAACACTAAAACCAGTGTGAGGCTTCCACAACACTAAAACCAGTGTGAGGCTTCCACAACACTAAAACCAGTGTGAAGGCTTCCACAACACTCCAGTCAGTCTCCGTCCGTCTGTCTGTCTGTCTCTGTCTCTCTCTCTTTCTCTCTCTCTCTCTCTCTCTCTCTCTCTCTCTCTCTCTCTCTGCTGTCTACCTCAGCCAAATTTCATTTAGGCTTAGAATGGCTTCACGGATTTCTTGGCCTATGGATGTATTCCTCAGCTTATCTAGATCGTGTTTTAAGTCTTAGCAAAACTCTCACTACCACTACCACCATCCTCTTCCAGTATCCACTACCACCATCCACTACCACCATCCACTACCACCATCCACTACCACCATTACGTGGCACCTACCCGACCGGAATCTCAGTGCCGGATATGTGTCAATAACGAGGGAGGGGCAGACACCCAAATCCCATTAACATGATTCACTGCAAGTGGCACTGTTTTCACGGCAGTGCCAAGCCTTTGTCACCAACCCGTCAGTCACCAGACAAACGCATTATATATATATATATATATATATATATATATATATATATATATATATATATATATATTATGTGTGTGTGTGTGTGTGTGTGTGTACTCACCTAGTTGTGGTTGCAGGGGTCGATTCATAGCTCCTGGCCCCGCCTCTTCACTGGCCGCTACTGGGTCACTCTCCCTGCTCCATGAGCTTTATCATACCTCTTCTTAAAGCTATGTATTGAGCCTGCCTCCACTACATCGCTTCCTAAACTATTCCACTTCCCGACCACTCTGAGACTGAAGAAATACTTCAGATGAATCACAGAGATGTGATTCATCTGAGTCTTCAACTTCCAACTGTGTCCCCTTGTTGCTGTGTCCCATCTCTGGAACATTCTGTCTCTGTCCACTTTGTCAATTCCTCTCAGTATCTTATATGTCGTTATCATGTCCCCCCTGTCTCTCCTGTCCTCCAGTGTCGTCAGGTCGATTTCCCTTATCCTCTCCTCGTAGGACATACCCCTTAGCTCCGGGACTAATCTTGTTGCAAACCTTTGCACTTTCTCTAGCTTCTTTACGTGCTTGGCTAGGTGTGGGTTCCAAACTGGTGCTGCATACTCCAGTATGGGCCTAACGTACACAGTGTACAGGGTCCTGAACGATTCTTTATTAAGATGTCGGAATGTTGTTCTTAGGTTTGCTAGGCGCCCGTATGCTGCAGCAGTTATTTGGTTTATGTGCGCCTCAGGAGATGTTCCTGGTGTTATACTCACCCCAAGATCTTTTTCCTTGATTGAGGTTTGCAGTCTCTGGCCCCCTAGACTGTACTCCGTCTGCGGTCTTCTTTGCCCTTCCCCAATCTTCATGACTTTGCATTTCGTGGGGTTGAACTCCAGGAGCCAATTGCTGGACCAGGCTTGCAGCCTGTCTAGATCCCTTTGTAGTTCTGACTGGTCCTCGTCTGATTGAATTCTTCTCATCAACTTCACATCATCTGCAAACAGGGACACTTCGGAGTCTATTCCTTCCGTCATGTTCACAAATACCAGAAACAGCACTGGTCCCAGGACTGACCCTTGTGGAACCCCGCTCGTCACTGGCGCCCACTCTGTGTGTGTGTGTAAAACAACCACGGGGGTAAGTTGAATGATAGCTCTAGGCCTTTCGTGTTGCAATCAACACATCATCAGAGGAGGAGGTCCAAGCAAATACGATCACAGGTAGCGCGTTTGCAACAACAAAGGCGCTACCTGTGATAATTTATGTAACTGTATTTATGTGCACCGGAATAAACTTACTAACCCCTACATAAATGTGATGAGAGCTGGTTGTTGTGAGAGGCTGGTCGCTCCTCTGTCTCCCCGTTTGTTTACACTGTATAACATACGACCGGATACGGCGTAACCTGTCACTTGCCCTATAAACCACCAACAAGAACATCCACACCTGCAGGACGGACACACACACAATATATATATATATATATATATATATATATATATATATATATATATATATATATATATATATAATGTGTGTGTGTTCCTCTATCACCTTTTTTATTTCTATTCCTTTTATTCGCTTATTCCAAAACCTCCTTCCTTCCTTCCTCCACATTTCCCCTTCTCAGCATCGGAAAAGTATCTTTTACGCGAAGATTTACACGTTCATGACAGAGCCATCTATACGTTACCTTGTGCTGGTGGGTGGGTGAGCAGGACATAAGTGGGTGGGTGGGCAGGACATAAGTGGGTGGGCTGGCAAGTGTTGAGCTCACCACTGGCAACAACACTTTTAGACGCGCTTAAGGAATTACAACTGTCATAACCCTTCCTCAGATCAAAGCCATTCCCTGAGCAGGTTGATATCTAATAGTAACACGGTGATATCTGCTGGTAGCAGGTTGATATCTGCTGGTAGCAGGGTGATATCTGCTGGTAGCAGGTTGATATCTGCTGGTAGCAGGTTGATATCTGCTGGTAGCAGGGTGATACCTGCTAGTAGGAGGTAAAGCAGTCTGGAAACAAGGATGCTGATACAATGTTTTCTTACTGTGTCTATGGCGCCCCTAATTTTCACCGTTTATTTTACTCTCCCATATCTCTCACTCCAGTACGTTGTTATGGTAGTGTGTAGATCCATATCTCTCACTCCAGTACGTTGTTATGGTAGTGTGTAAATCTTAGAGACTAGGATCTTTCAATATCTTCCATGAGTATATTATCAAGTATCTCTATCGCCTTCTCTCCAGAGAATCCTTCCCCCAGTTCTTGATGGCGTTCCCAATAGTAAAGCACCCTATTTTGTATGTAATGTGTGTGTGTGTGTGTTTGGAGGCAGTGAGATGAAGTATTTATAAACACAAATGTGCCTGGCAATAGACGGCAACTACTGAACAGCGTGACAGATGTCAAATCACCTTGTATGACACCTGCCAATCACCTGTCTAGCCTCTTCAGAGTATAATTCCATAACAAATGGGTAGATTTCCTGACTGTAAGTCATCACTCTGAGCGCCTACACTCTCACAATAACACGATATATATTTGATGGGGATATACCACCTACACTCTGACATTTACACAGTATATACCCGAGAGGATATACACACTGGCCTGGGGTGTGGTAATCACGGCAAATAACAGCTTATATTTGCTCTCAGGAAACACAAATGAAAGCAGTGAACAGGTAAAGACCTAACAGAAGACAAGGAACGTTAACAGTGTGAGAGACCTAACAGAAGACAAGGAACGTCAACAGTGTGAGACCTAACAGAAGACAAGGAACGTCAACAGTGTGAGAGACCTAACAGAACTGAGAGATAATAAAGGTTGAGAGAACCCGTGGTGCTCGAGACGTCTCTCAGTAAAGTGAGTGGAGGAAGGGGTGGAGGAAGGGGTGGAGGAAGGGGTGAAGGAATGGGTGGAGGTGAACAAACTGGTGGGATGTTCAACCAATAATTGGGTAGTGGACCGTGAACAATGTATTGCTTTAGTGTGGTAGTTATGTTGTGTGTGTGTGTATGTGTGTGTGTGTATGTGTGTGTGTGTATGTGTGTGTGTGTGTATGTGTGTGTGTGTATTTTGTGTGTACTCACCTATTTGTGGTTGCAGGGGTCGAGTCATAGCTCCTGGCCCCGCCTCTTCACTGATTGCTACTAGGTCCTCTCTCTCCCTGCTCCATGAGCTTTATCAAACCTCGTCTTAAAACTATGTATGGTTCCTGCCTCCACTACGTCACTTTCTAGGCTATTCCACTTCCTGACAACTCTATGACTGAAGAAATACTTCCTAACATCCCTTTGACTCATAGGAATCTTCAACTTATAATTGTGACCCCTTGTTTCTGTGTCCCCTCTCTGGAACATCTTGTCTCTGTCCACCTTATCTATTCCTCGCAGTATTGTATATGTCGTTATCATGTCTCCCCTAACCCTCCTGTCCTCTAGTGTCTTCAGGCCGATTTCCCTTAACCTTTCTTCGTAGAACAATCCCCTTAGCTCTGGGACTAGTCTTGTTGCAAACCTTTGCACTTTCTCTAATTTCTTGACGTGTTTGACCAGGTGTGGGTTCCAAACTGGTGCTGCATACTCCAGTATGGGCCTGACGTATATGGTGTACAGAGTCTTGAACGATTCCTTAGTGAGGTATTGGAACGCTATTCTTAGGTTTGCCAGACGCCCGTATGCTGCAGCAGTTATCCGATTGATGTGTGCCTCAGGAGATGTGCTCGGTATTATACTCACCCCAAGATCTTTTTCCTTGAGTGAGGTTTGCAGTCTTTGGCCACCTAGACTATACTCTGTCTGCGGTCTTCTTTGCCCTTCCCCGATCTTCATGACTTTACATTTGGCAGGGTTAAATTCAAGGAGCCAGTTACTGGACCAGGCTTGTAGCCTGTCTAGGTCTCTTTGTAGTCCTGCCTGATCCTCGACTGATTTAATTCTTCTCATTAACTTCACATCATCTGCAAACAGGGACACTTCTGAGTCTATCCCTTTCGTTATGTCATTTACATATACCAAAAACAGTACAGGTCCTAGGACTGACCCTTGTGGAACCCCACTCGTCACAGGTGCCCACTCTGACACCTCGTCATGTACCATGACTCGTTGTTGCCTCCCTGTCAGATATTCTCTGATCCATTGCAGTGTCTTTCCTGTTACGTGTGCCTGATCCTCTAGCTTTCGCATTAACCTCTTGTGAGGAACTGTGTCGAGCGCCTTCTTGCAGTCCAAGAAAATGCAGTCTATCCATCCCTCTCTCTCGTGTCTTACTTCTGTTACCTTGTCATAAAACTCCAGTAGGTTTGTGACACAGGATTTTCCTTCCCTGAAACCGTGCTGGTTGTCTTTTATAAGCTTGTGTCATTCTAGGTGCTCCACCACTCTCCTCCTGATGATCTTCTCCATGACTTTGCATACTATACACGTCAGTGACACAGGTCTGTAGTTTAATGCCTCGTGTCTGTCTCCTTTCTTAAAAATTGGGACTACATTTGCCATCTTCCACGCCTCAGGTAGTTGCTCAGTTTCAATGGATGTGTTGAAGATTTGTGTTAGTGGCACACACAACATCTGTGCTCCCTCTCTAAGGACCCACGGAGAAATGTTGTCAGGTCCCACCGCTTTTGAGGTATCGAGTTCACATAGCAGCTTCTTCACCTCCTCCTCGGTTGTGTGTATTTCATCCAGCACTTGTTGGTATACCTCCCTATTCTGAATTCCTGGAGTCCTTCCTGTCTCCTCTGTAAATACTTCTTTAAATCTCATGTTGAGTTCCTCACATACCTCTTGGTCGTTTCTTGTGAACTCCCACCTTCCTTCCTCAGCCTGATTACCTGGTCCTTGACTGTTGTTTTCCTCCTGATGTGGCTATACAACAGCTTCGGGTCAGACTTGACTTTTGATGCTATATCATTTTCATATTGTCGCTGAGCCTCCCTTCTTACCTGTGCATATTCGTTTCTGGCTCTTCGGCTAATCTCTATTTTCCTGGGTCCTTTGTCTTCTGTACTTTTTCCATTCTCTATTACACTTAGTTTTTGCCTCCCTACACCTCTGGGTGAACCAAGGACTCGTTCTGGTCTTCCCATTACTTCTGTTTCCCTTGGGGACAAACCTCTCCTCTGCCTCTTTGCATTTGGTTGTCACATATTCCATCATTTCTTTTACTGGTTTTCCTGCCAATTCTCTCTCCCACTGAACGTCTTGTAGGAAGTTCCTCATGCCTGTGTAGTCCCCCCTTTTGTAGTTTCTTTTCTCCCTTCCTATTCCTGCTCCCCTCTTCACTTGTAGCTCAACTATATAATCAAAACACAGAAACAAATGATCACTAGCTCGAAGGGGCCTTTCATACGTGATATCCTCGATGTCCGAACTACTCAAGGTGAATACTAGGTCCAGTCTTGCTGGATCATCCGCACCTCTCTCTCTGGTAGTGTCTCTAACATGTTGATGCATGAGGTTTTCCAGTACCACATCCATCATCTTGTCTCTCCATGATTCAGGACCCCCGTGGGGCTCCAGGTTTTCCCAATCAATCTCTTTGTGATTGAAATCACCCATAACTAGTAACTTTGTTCTCCCCATGTGGGGTCTTCTGGCTACCTCGGCTAGTGTGTCTACCATTGCTCTGTTGTTCTCGTCGCATTCTTCTCTTGGCCTCCTGCAGTTCTGTGGTGGGTTGTACATTACAGCAATTACCACCTTATGGCCCTCAGACTGAATTGTTCCTACTATGTAGTCCCTTTCGCCCATTCCATCCATTCCTTCCACTTCCTCAATTCCCCACCTGGTGTATGTTGTGTGTGTGTGTTGTGTGTGCAACCACCAGTGGTACAACCACCCTGCCAGTGGTACAACCACCCTGCCAGTGGTACAACCACCCTGCCAGTGGTACAACCACCCCACACCACAAGTCCTGGAATACTCAATCTATAACTGGTGTTCGATGTCCATAAAAAATAGTAATCAGATATTCATTAAAACGAGATCCTGGAGGAATTTATATCTGGGTAATACCCTGGAGGAGGAGCGGGTATACCAGAGGTATGACGAGTCGATCAGCTGGGTAATACCCTAATACCCTGGAGGAGGAGCGGGTATACCAGAGGTATGACGAGTTGATCAGGTGGGTAATACCCTGGAGGAGGAGCGGGTATACCAGAGGTATGACGAGTTGATCAGCTGGGTAATACCCTGGAGGAGGAGCGGGTATACCAGAGGTATGACGAGTTGATCAGCTGGGTAATACCCTGGAGGAGGAGCGGGTATACCAGAGGTATGACGAGTTGATCAGCTGGGTAATACCCTGGAGGAGCAGCGGGTATACCAGAGGTATGACGAGTTGATGTACCAGGGAAGGTTAGGTGTGTAGGGTATGTTTGTGTGTGTAGGTGTATGTAGTGTGGGTGTGTGTGTGTGTGTGTGTGTGTGTGTGTGTGTGTGTGTGTGGTGTGATGTGTGAGAGCTGCGACAGAGAGAATGGTAAGAAACTGATAATATGAGAATATTTGGATCTTAATGGTCCTTGAAGTCTGTGTTCCCTGGTAATTGTATTATTCTGATGATTTACGAAGGTCCTGCTGACCTCTCTGTGTCTGACCAGGAGTATCATGTAACACAACCAACACTCACAGTAACACACTCAACACACAGTAACAACACTCACAGTAACACACTCAACACACAGTAACAACACTCACAGTAACACACTCAACACACAGTAACAACACTCACATTAACACACTCAACACACAGTAACAACACTCACAGCAACACAACACTCACAGTTACACACTCAACACTCACAGTAACACAAGCAACACTCACAGTAACACACTCAACACACAGTAACAACACTCACAGTAACACACTCAACACACAGTAACAACACTCACAGCAACACAACACTCACAGTAACACACTCAACACTCACAGTAACACAAGCAACACTCACAGTAACACACTCAACACACAGTAACAACACTCACAGTAACACACTCAACACAGTAACAACACTCACAGTAACACACTCAACACACAGTAACAACACTCACAGCAACACACTCAACATACAGTAACAACACTTACAGCAACACACTCAACATACAGTAACACAAGCAACACTCACAGTAACACACTCAACACACAGTAACAACACTCACAGCAACACACTCAACATACAGTAACAACACTCACAGCAACACACTCAACACACAGTAACAACACTCACAGCAACACACTCAACATACAGTAACAACACTTACAGCAACACACTCAACATACAGTAACACAAGCAACACTCACAGTAACACACTCAACACACAGTAACAACACTCACAGTAACACACTCAACATACAGTAACAACACTCACAGCAACACACTCAACATACAGTAACAACACTCACAGCATAAGTTTGCCTAAGATACTCCAATATAGAAACTATATTATGCCAATATATCACCTTTATCATTAATATATAAACTAATTGCTAACTTTTTATACTAATTGTTAAATTCTCAATGTTTAAATTCCAGTACCTAAATTTTGTAAACCTAACCTTACAATCTGTATATCCATTGTATAGCTATTGAGTAAGACCTATCATAAGACTGCCTGAAAAGCCTAGGCATACCTAGGCATATTATTGGCCATCTTGTAATATCAACTTTAATGTATAACTATAAGTGTACCCCCCACCTTGTATTACATGAAATAAAGGATTTGAACACACTCGACACACAGTAACACAAGCAACACACAGTAACACACAACACAGTAACACACTCAACACACAGTAACACACAACACAGTAACACACTCAACACACAGTAACACACTCAACACAGTAACACACTCACACACAGTAACACACTCAACACAGTAACACACTCAACACAGTAACACACTCAACACAGTAACACACTCAACACACAGTAACACACTCACACACAGTAACACACTCAACACAGTAACACACTCAACACAGTAACACACTCAACACAGTAACACACTCAACACAGTAACACACTCAACACACAGTAACACACTCACACACAGTAACACACTCACACACAGTAACACACTCAACACAGTAACACACTCAACACAGTAACACACTCAACACAGTAACACACTCAACACACAGTAACACACTCAACACACAGTAACACACTCACACACAGTAACACACTCAAAACAGTAACACACTCAACACAGTAACACACTCAACACAGTAACACACTCAACACAGTAACACACTCAACACAGTAACACTCAACACAGTAACACACTCAACACAGTAACACACTCAACACAGTAACACTCAACACACAGTAACACACTCACACACAGTAACACACTCAACACAGTAACACACACACAGTAACACACTCAACACAGCAACACACACACAGTAACACACTCAACACAGTAACACACTCAACACAGTAACACTCAACACACAGTAACACACTCAACACACAGTAACACACTCAACACACAGTAACACACTCACACACAGTAACACACTCAACACACAGTAACACACTCAACACAGCAACACACACAGTAACACACTCAACACACAGTAACACACTCAACACAGCAACACACACACAGTAACACACACACACAGTAACACACTCAACACAGTAACACACTCAACACAGTAACACACTCAACACAGTAACACACTCAACACAGTAACACACTCACACACAGTAAAACACTCAACACACACACAGTAACACACTCAACACAGTAACACACTCAACACAGTAACACACTCAACACAGTAACACACTCACACACAGTAACACACTAAACACAGTAACACACTCAACACAGTAACACTCAACACAGTAACACACTCAACACAGTAACACACTCACACACAGTAACACACTCAACACAGCAACACACACACAGTAACACACTCAACACAGTAACACACTCAACACAGTAACACACTCAACACAGTAACACACTCAACACAGTAACACACTCAACACACAGTAACACACTCACACACAGTAACACACTCAACACACAGTAACACACTCAACACAGCAACACACACACAGTAACACACTCACACATAGTAACACTCAACATAGTAACACACTCAACACAGTAACACACTCAACACACAGTAACACACTCAACACAGCAACACACACACAGTAACACTCAACATAGTAACACACTCAACACAGTAACACACTCAACACACTCAACACAGTAACACACTCAACACAGTAACACACTCAACACACAGTAACACACTCAACACACAGTAACACACTAACATATTTTCACCAGTTCTCGGAGTCTCCACACTTTACAATATACAAAATGCTTTCCAGCGGACAAATTTCTGCCCGTCCCTCCCTGCCTCCCTCCCTCCCAGCCTCCCTCCTTCCCCGCCTCCCTCCCTGCCTGCCTCCCTCCTTCCCTGCCTCCCTCCTTCCCTGCCTCCCTCCTTCCCTGCCTCCCTCCTTCCCTGCCTCCCTCCTTCCCTGCCTCCCTCCTTCCCTGCCTCCCTGGAGGCTTGTATAAAGCAGTCCAAATTATTTCCTATAAGAGACATTTTTCCTGTGAAAGGCTCTGATGTGTTGCCTCAGCTGCTGCCTCAGCTGTTACCTCAGCTGATGCCTCAGCTGTTACCTCAGCTGCTGCCTCAGCTGTTACCTCAGCTGCTGCCTCAGCTGTTACCTCAGCTGCTGCCTCAGCTGTTACCTCAGCTGCTGCCTCAGCTGTTACCTCAGCTGTTAGCTACTCAGCTGCTGCCTCAGCTGTTACCTCAGCTGTGCCTCAGCTGTTACCTCAGCTGCTGCCTCAGCTGTTACACTCCAGCTTGCCTGCACTCAGCTGTTACCTCAGCTGCTGCCTCAGCTGTTACCTCAGCTGATGCCTCAGCTGTTACCTCAGCTGATCCTCAGCCTAGCTGCTGCCTCAGCTGTTACCTCAGCTGCTGCCTCAGCTGTTACCTCAGCTGCTGCCTCAGCTGTTACCTCAGCTGCTGCCTCAGCTGTACCTCAGCTGTGCCTCAGCTGCTGCCTCAGCTGTTACCTCAGCTGCTGCCTCACTGCTACCTCAGCTGCTGCCTCAGCTGTTACCTCAGCTGCTGCCTCAGCTGTTCCTCAGCTGCTGCCTCAGCTGTTACCTCAGCTGCTGCCTCAGCTCTGCCTCGCTGTACCTCAGCTGCTGCCTCAGCTGTTACCTCAGCTGCTGCCTCAGCTGTTACCTCAGCTGCTGCCTCAGCTGTTACCTCAGCTGCTGCCTCAGCTGTTACCTCAGCTGCTGCCTCAGCTGTTACTCACTCTGCCTCAGCTGTCCTCAGCTGCTGCTATACCTCAGCTGCTGCCTCAGCTGTTGCCTCAGCTGCTGCCTCAGCTGTTACCTCAGCTGCTGCCTCAGCTGTTATCCTCCAGCTGTTACCTCAGCTGCTGCCTCAGGCTGTTACCTCAGCTGCTGCCTCAGCTGTTACTTCAGCTGCTGCCTCAGCTGTTACTTCAGCTGCTGCCTCAGCTGCTGCCTCAGCTGCTGTCTCAGCTGTTACCTCAGCTGTTACCTCAGCTGTTACCTCAGCTGATGAATCAGCTGCTGCCTCAGCTGTTACCTCAGCTGCTGCCTCAGCTGTTGCCTCAGCTGCTGCCTCAGCTGCTACCTCAGCTGCTGCCTCAGCTGTTACCTCAGCTGCTGCCTCAGCTGTTACCTCAGCTGCTGCCTCAGCTGTTACCTCAGCTGCTGCCTCAGCTGTTACCTCAGTTGCTGCCTCAGCTGTTACCTCAGCTGCTGCCTCAGCTGTTACCTCAGCTGCTGCCTCAGCTGTTACCTCAGCTGCTGCCTCAGCTGTTACCTCAGCTGCTGCCTCAGCTGATGCCTCAGCTGCTGTCTCAGCTGATGCCTCAGCTGCTGCCTCAGCTGTTACCTCAGCTGCTGCCTCAGCTGTTACCTCAGCTGCTGCTTCAGCTGTTACCTCAGCTGCTGTTTCAGCTGCTGCCTCAGCTGTTACCTCAGCTGTTACCTCAGCTGTTACCTCAGCTGCTGCCTCAGCTGTTACCTCAGCTGTTACTTCAGCTGCTGCCTCAGCTGCTGCCTCAGCTGTTACCTCAGCTGTTACCTCAGCTGATGAATCAGCTGCTGCCTCAGCTGTTACCTCAGCTGTTACCTCAGCTGCTGCCTCAGCTGTTACCTCAGCTGCTGCCTCAGCTGCTACCTCAGCTGCTGCCTCAGCTGTTACCTCAGCTGCTGCCTCAGCTGTTACCTCAGCTGCTGCCTCAGCTGTTACCTCAGCTGCTGCCTCAGCTGTTACCTCAGCTGCTGCCTCAGCTGTTACCTCAGCTGCTGCCTCAGCTGTTACCTCAGCTGCTGCCTCAGCTGTTACCTCAGCTGCTGCCTCAGCTGTTACCTCAGCTGCTGCCTCAGCTGTTACCTCAGCTGCTGCCTCAGCTGTTACCTCAGCTGCTGCCTCAGCTGCTGCCTCAGCTGAGGTAACAACAACGACACCAACAACCAAACAACAGTCATAATAAACAGCAACAAGTAAACCACGACAACAACAACAACAACAACACTGTCAGTAAATAATTCCTGGAGAATAATTAATTACATTAACAGGTGTTTGACAGCTGATTACTTATTGTTGAACACCTGTGAAGGTGGGGTGCTGTCAGCGTGTTGTTAGCTGTCGGGGTGCTGTTAGTTGTCAGGGTGTTGTTAGCTGTCAGGGTGATGTTAGCTGTCAGGGTGATGTTAGCTGTCAGGGTGCTAGCTGTCAGGGTGATGTTAGCTGTCAGGGTGATGTTAGCTGTCAGGGTGCTGTTAGCTGTCAGGGTGTGTTAGCTGTCAGGGTGATGTTAGCTGTCAGGGTGTGTTAGCTGTCAGGGTGATGTTAGCTGTCAGGGTGATGTTAGCTGTCAGGGTGCTGTTAGCTGTCAGGGTGCTGTTAGCTGTCAGGGTGCTGTTAGCTGTCAGGGTGCTGTTAGCTGTCAGGGTGATGTTAGCTGTCAGGGTGACTGTCAGGGTGTTTAGCTGTCAGGGTGATGTTAGCTGTCAGGGTGATGTTAGCTGTCAGGGTGCTAGCTGTCAGGGTGATGTTAGCTGTCAGGGTGATGTTAGCTGTCAGGGTGATGTTAGCTGTCAGGGTGATGTTAGCTGTCAGGGTGATGTTAGCTGTCAGGGTGATGTTAGCTGTCAGGGTGCTGTTAGCTGTCAGGGTGCTGTTAGCTGTCAGGGTGCTGTTAGCTGTCAGGGTGCTGTTAGCTGTCAGGGTGCTGTTAGCTGTCAGGGTGCTGTTAGCTGTCAGGGTTCTGTTAGCTGTCAGAATGCTCTCAGCTGTCAGGATGCTGGTGCTAGAGATCTCTTCATCCCAGGAACTGGATCAACTCTTCCTTGTAGACCAACTTTCTTATACCACATAATGCTTGTAGAACAGTGACACATGCTAACACATAGTGACACATGCTAACACATAGTGACACATGCTAACACAGTGACACATGCTAACACATAGTGACACATGCTAACACATAGTGACACATGCTAACACATAGTGACACATGCTAACACATAGTGACACATGCTAACACATAGTGACACATGCTAACACATAGTGACACATGCTAACACATAGTGACACATGCTAACACATAGTGACACATGCTAACACATAGTGACACATGCTAACACATAGTGACACATGCTAACACATAGTGACACATGCTAACACATAGTGACACATGCTAACACAGTGACACATGCTAACACATAGTGACACATGCTAACAGTGACACATGCTAACACAGTGACACATGCTAACACATAGTGACATGCTAACACATAGTGACACATGCTAACACAGTGACACATGCTAACACAGTGACACATACTAACACAGTGACACATACTAACACAGTGACACATGCTAACACATAGTGACAAGGGATACACAAGGGAGATACAAGGTGGGATACATAAGGGGGATACAAGGGATAGATAAGGGATACACAAGGTGATACTTAAATTCCTGCCTCTTATCCCTTCTTTAATTCTTTCTTCTTCTCTCCCACCTGTTCTTCCTCCTCCTGGTAACCTTCTTCTCCACCTGTCTTCTCCTCCTGGTAACCTCCTTCTCTCACTGTCTTCTCCTCCTGGTAACCTTCCTTCTCTCCCACCTGTCTTCTTCCTCCTGGTAACCTTCCTTCTCTCCACCTGTTCTTCTCCTCCTGGTAACCTTCCTTCTCTCCCACCTGTTCTTCCTCCTCCTGGTAACCTTCCTTCTCTCCCACCTGCTCTTCTTCCTCCTGGTAACCTTCCTTCTCTCCCACCTGTTCTTCTTCCTCCTGGTAACCTTCCTTCTCTCCCACCTGTTCTTCCTCCTCCTGGTAACCTTCCTTCTCTCCCACCTCGGTAATCTTCTTCCACTGTCTTCTCCTCCTGGTAACCTTCCTTCTCTCCCACCTGCTCTTCCTCCTCCTTTAGCGACCTTCTCTCCACCTGTTCTTCTTCCTCCGGTACCTTCCTTCTCTCCACGTCTTCTCCTCTGGTAACCTTCCTTCTCTCCACCTGTTCTTCTCCTCCTGGTAACCTTCCTTCTCCACCTGTTCTTCCTCCTCCTGAACCTTCTCTCTCACCTGTTCTTCTCCTCCTGGTAACCTTCCTTCTCTCCCACCTGTTCTTCTTCCTCCTGGTAACCTTCCTTCTCCCACCTGTCTTCTTCCTCCTGGTAACCTTCCTTCTCTCCACCTTCTTCCTCTGGTAACCTTCTTTCTCCACCTGTTCTCTCCTCCTGGTAACCTTCCTTCTCTCCCACCTGTTCTTCTTCCTCCTGGTAACCTTCCTTCTCTCCCACCTGTCTTCTTCCTCCTGTAACCTTCCTTCTTCCACCTGTTCTCCTCCTGGTAACCTTCCTTCTCTCCCACCTGTTCTTCTTCCTCCTGGTAACCTTCCTTCTCTCCCACCTCTCTTCCTCCTGGTAACCTTCTTTCTTCCCACCTGTTCCTCTTCCTCCTGGTAACCTTCCTTCTCTCCACCTGTTCTTCTTCCTCTGGTAACCTTCTTCTCTCCACCTTTTCCCCAACCTTCCTTCTCTCCCACCTGTTCTTCCTCCTCCTGGTAACCTTCCTTCTCTCCCACCTGCTCTTCCTCCTCCTGGTAACCTTCCTTCTCTCCCACCTGTTCTTCTTCCTCCTGGTAACCTTCCTTCTCTCCCACCTGCTCTTCTTCCTCCTGGTAACCTTCCTTCTCTCCCACCTGCTCTTCTTCCTCCTGGTAACCTTCCTTCTCTCCCACCTGTTCTTCTTCCTCCTGGTAACCTTCCTTCTCTCCCACCTGTTCTTCCTCCTCCTGGTAACCTTCCTTCTCTCCCACCTGTTCTTCCTCCTCCTGGTAACCTTCCTTCTCTCCCACCTGTTCTTCCTCCTCCTGGTAACCTTCCTTCTCTCCCACCTGTTCTTCTTCCTCCTGGTAACCTTCCTTCTCTCCCACCTGCTCTTCTTCCTCCTGGTAACCTTCCTTCTCTCCCACCTGTTCTTCTTCCTCCTGGTAACCTTCCTTCTCTCCCACCTGCTCTTCTTCCTCCTGGTAACCTTGCTTCTCTCCCACCTGTTCTTCCTCCTCCTGGTAACCTTCCTTCTCTCCCACCTGTTCTTCCTCCTCCTGGTAACCTTGCTTCTCTCCCACCTGCTCTTCTTCCTCCTGGTAACCTTCCTTCTCTCCCACCTGCTCTTCTTCCTCCTGGTAACCTTCCTTCTCTCCCACCTGTTCTTCTTCCTCCTGGTAACCTTCCTTCTCTCCCACCTACTCTTCCTCCTGGTAACCTTCTTTCTGTCCCACCTGTTCCTCTTCCTCCTGGTAACCTTCCTTCTCTCCCACCTGTTCTTCTTCCTCCTGGTAACCTTCCTTCTCTCCCACCTGTTCTTCTTCCTCCTGGTAACCTTCCTTCTCTCCCACCTACTCTTCCTCCTGGTAACCTTCTTTCTGTCCCACCTGTTCCTCTTCCTCCTGGTAACCTTCCTTCTCTCCCACCTGTTCTTCTTCCTCCTGGTAACCTTGCTTCTCTCCCACCTGCTCTTCTTCCTGCTCCTCTTATTAATGGTATTATCATAGTGTTGAAGGCAGGAGGGACAGTTAAGTATTGCAGCCACAACAAAAACAGCAAAATTTGCAAAACTTATCTGTGGTAATGAGATGTCTGAGGCCAGATAAACACCTTAAAAGTCTATTTATACCAACACACCGTGTGTAATGTCTACCATGACACCCAGGTCTCTCACACACCGTGTGTGATGTCTATCATGACACCCAGGTCTCTCACACACCGTGTGTGATGTCTATCATGACACCCAGGTCTCTCACACACCGTGTGTGATGTCTATCATGACACCCAGGTCTCTCACACACCGTGTGTGATGTCTATCATGACACCCAGGTCTCTCACACACCGTGTGTGATGTCTATCATGACACCCAGGTCTCTCACACACCGTGTGTGATGTCTATCATGACACCCAGGTCTCTCACACACCGTGTGTGATGTCTATCATGACACCCAGGTCTCTCACACACCGTGTGTGATGTCTATCATGACACCCAGGTCTCTCACAAACCGTGTGTGATGTCTATCATGACACCCAGGTCTCTTACACACCGTGTGTGATGTCTATCATGACACCCAGGTCTCTCACACACCGTGTGTGTTGTCTATCATGACACCCAGGTCTCTCACACACCGTGTGTGTTGTCTATCATGACACCCAGGTCTCTCACACACCGTGTGTGTTGTCTATCATGACACCCAGGTCTCTCACACACCGTGTGTGTTGTCTATCATGACACCCAGGTCTCTCACACTCTTGTGGGTTGTCTATCAAAGTAGATCTAACAGCCCATGGTAGAAGTTAGGTTAGGTTAGGTTAGGTTAAGTAAGGTTAGGTTAAGTAAGGTTAGGTTAGGTTAAGTAAGGTTAGGTTAAGTAAGGTTAGGTTAGGTTAGGTTAAGTAAGGTTAGGTTAGGTTAGGTTAAGTAAGGTTAGGTTAGGTTATAGTAAGGTTAGGTTAGGTTAGGTTAAGTAAGGGTAGGTTAGGTTAAGTAAGGTTAGGTTAGGTTAAGTAAGGTTAGGTTAGGTTAGGTTAAGTAAGGTTAGGTTAGGTTAGGTTAAATAAGGTTAGGTAAGACTCACGAAATCGTAATGACACGATTGAAAACAAACCATACCACGGGTGGGGTTAGAACCCTCTGATCGCGGGTTCTAACCCCACCCGTGGTATGGTAAGGTTAGGTTAGGTAAGGTAAGGTTAGGTATGGTTAGGTTAGGTATGGTTAGGTTAGGTAATGTAAGGTTAGGTATGGTTAGGTTAGGTATGGTTAGGTTAGGTATGGTTAGGTTAGGTATGGTTAGGTTAGGTAAGGTAAGGTTAGGTATGGTTAGGTTAGGTATGGTTAGGTTAGGTAAGGTTTGTCAGGAAACAGGACAGGTGTTTCCTGACGCGGGTCTTAGTCATATGATGACCTACAGCTGGAGCTTTTGGTCATCTGACTGAGGCCTTCCACTGGCTTACCCAGGGAGGGTGAAGTATGCAGTGGGAGATGACACTGAGAGGGATTACTGGGTCTTTGTCTTTAGTGCCAACTGCAGGTGGGAGTGCCACAGCTGGTACACTGTTAAGTGGTACCTTGTCTCTTCCCCCACACCCCCCACCTATTCTGTTACCAGCCCCCAACTTCCTCACACCCCTCATCTAGTACCCCCAACTCCTCCCTCCCTTAAACCCCTCCCCACTCCCCATTTCTGGAAGCAAAATCCTGGGAGGTAGGGAAAATATGGGGTATTTCCCCTGAGAACACTTGTGGCGGGGAAAAATAGCTAAATCCCCCTGAGAACAATTATGAATATAAGGGGAAAGTTCCCTGAAGGTAATTTCACTGGGAAAGCTCTCTCCCGCTTTAAAGGTCACTCATGGTGACCTTATGACCTCTCACAAGCACTGCTTGGCAGGTAACTATGTCGTTAAAAACAAGAACATCAGAAACAAGGAGCACTGCAGCAGGCCTACTGGCCCATGCTAGGCAGGTCTAAGTCACCTACTGGCCCATGCTAGGCAGGTCCAAGTCACCTACTGGCCCATGCTAGGCAGGTCCAAGTCACCTACTGGCCCATGCTAGGCAGGTCTAAGTCACCTACTGGCCCATGCTAGGCAGGTTCAAGTCACCTACTGGCCCATGCTAGGCAGGTCCAAGTCACCTACTGGCCCATGCTAGGCAGGTTCAAGTCACCTACTGGCCCATGCTAGGCAGGTTCAAGTCACCTACTGGCCCATGCTAGGCAGGTCCAAGTCACCTACTGGCCCATGCTAGGCAGGTTCAAGTCACCTACTGGCCCATGCTAGGCAGGTTCAAGTCACCTACTGGCCCATGCAAGGCAGGTCCAAGTCACCTACTGGCCCATGCTAGGCAGGTCCAAGTCACCTACTGGCCCATGCTAGGCAGGTCCAAGTCACCTACTGGTCCATGCCAGGCAGGTCCAAGTCACCTACTGGCCCATGCCAGGCAGGTCTAAGTCACCTACTGGTCCATGCCAGGCAGGTTCAAGTCACCTACTGGCCCATGCTAGGCAGGTCCAAGTCACCTACTGGCCCATGCTAGGCAGGTCCAAGTCACCTACTGGCCCATGCTAGGCAGGTCTAAGTCACCTACTGGCCCATGCTAGGCAGGTTCAAGTCACCTACTGGCCCATGCTAGGCAGGTCCAAGTCACCTACTGGCCCATGCTAGGCAGGTTCAAGTCACCTACTGGCCCATGCTAGGCAGGTTCAAGTCACCTACTGGCCCATGCTAGGCAGGTCCAAGTCACCTACTGGCCCATGCTAGGCAGGTTCAAGTCACCTACTGGCCCATGCTAGGCAGGTCCAAGTCACCTACTGGCCCATGCTAGGCAGGTTCAAGTCACCTACTGGCCCATGCTAGGCAGGTCCAAGTCACCTACTGGCCCATGCTAGGCAGGTCCAAGTCACCTACTGGCCCATGCTAGGCAGGTCCAAGTCACCTACTGGTCCATGCCAGGCAGGTCTAAGTCACCTACTGGCCCATGCTAGGCAGGTCTAAGTCACCTACTGGTCCATGCCAGGCAGGTTCAAGTCACCTACTGGCCCATGCTAGGCAGGTTCAAGTCACCTACTGGCCCATGCTAGGCAGGTCTAAGTCACCTACTGGCCCATGCTAGGCAGGTCCAAGTCACCTACTGGTCCATGCCAGGCAGGTCCAAGTCACCTACTGGCCCATGCTAGGCAGGTCCAAGTCACCTACTGGCCCATGCCAGGCAGGTTCAAGTCACCTACTGGCCCATGCCAGGCAGGTCCAAGTCACCTACTGGCCCATGCTAGGCAGGTCCAAGTCACCTACTGGTCCATGCTAGGCAGGTCCAAGTCACCTACTGGCCCATGCCAGGCAGGTCCAAGTCACCTACTGGCCCATGCTAGGCAGGTCCAAGTCACCTACTGGTCCATGCCAGGCAGGTTCAAGTCACCTACTGGCCCATGCTAGGCAGGTTCAAGTCACCTACTGGCCCATGCTAGGCAGGTCCAAGTCACCTACTGGCCCATGCTAGGCAGGTTCAAGTCGCCTACTGGCCCATGCTAGGCAGGTTCAAGTCACCTACTGGCCCATGCTAGGCAGGTCCAAGTCACTTACTGGCCCATGCTAGGCAGGTTCAAGTCGCCTACTGGCCCATGCTAGGCAGGTTCAAGTCACCTACTGGCCCATGCTAGGCAGGTTCAAGTCGCCTACTGGCCCATGCTAGGCAGGTTCAAGTCACCTACTGGACCATGCTAGGCAGGTTCAAGTCACCTACTGGCCCATGCTAGGCAGGTCCAAGTCATTTACTGGCCCATGCTAGGCAGGTTCAAGTCACCTACTGGACCATGCTAGGCAGGTTCAAGTCACCTACTGGCCCATGCTAGGCAGGTTCAAGTCGCCTACTGGCCCATGCTAGGCAGGTCCAAGTCACCTACTGGTCCATGCCAGGCAGGTCCAAGTCGCCTACTGGCCCATGCTAGGCAGGTTCAAGTCACCTACTGGCCCACGCTAAGCAGGTCCAAGTCACCTACTGGTCCATGCCAGGCAGGTCCAAGTCGCCTACTGGCCCATGCTAGGCAGGTTCAAGTCACCTACTGGCCCACGCTAAGCAGGTCCAAGTCACCTACTGGTCCATGCCAGGCAGGTCCAAGTCGCCTACTGGCCCATGCTAGGCAGGTTCAAGTCACCTACTGGCCCACGCTAAGCAGGTCCAAGTCACCTACTGGTCCATGCCAGGCAGGTCCAACTCACACCTACTCATTCCACAATGCTTGAGCAAGTATATCAGCTTCAAAGATTACCTCCCAGCAGTACTGGAGTCACTATTACAATAGGGAATTACAATCACACAGGATAACCTATGTTACACACACACACGTCTCGACCCCTGCCACACAGGAATACACACAGGAGTACACACAGGAGTACACACAGGAGTACCCACAGGAGTACCCACAGGAGTACACACAGGAGTACCCACAGGAGTACACACAGGAGTACCCACAGGAGTACACACAGGAGTACACACAGGAGTACCCACAGGAGTACACACTGGAGTACACATTTTACCAGACCCTCAATAAGAGTCACTCAGTGTAGAGGTACACTGAGAGAGCTGTACTGAGAAGCATGATAAATGAAGATGCTACACTGAGATAGATAGGCAGATAGATATATAGAGAGACAGTGAGACAGAGATAGAGAGAGAGAGAGAGATAGTGTTCACCTCACAAGAAGTAACTTGCTTTACGAATTTCTCAATTTTTTTTTCAAAGTCTAACCTTAAAATTAACACATTTCAGATTTAACATAGTTAACAGTAGAGAACAGCCTAGTTAACAGCAGGGAAGATCAGCCTTGTTAACAGCAGGGAAGATCAGCCTTGTTAACAGGGAAGAGCCTTGTTAACAGCAGGGAAGAACAGCCTTGTTAACAGCAGGGAAGAACAGCCTTGTTAACAGCAGAGACCAGCCTTGTTAACAACAGGGGAAAGTTTTGTTAACAGCAGAGACCAGCCTTGTTAACAGCAGAGACCAGCCTTGTTAACAACAGGGGAAAGTTTTGTTAACAGCAGAGACCAGCCTTGTTAACAGCAGAGACCAGCCTTGTTAACAACAGGGGAAAGTTTTGTTAACAGCAGAGACCAGCCTTGTTAACAGCAGAGACCAGCCTTGTTAACAGTAGATACAAGCCTTGCTAACAGGGAACAGTCTTGTTAACAGTAGAAACCAGCCTTGTTAACAAGAGACCAGCCTTGTTAACAACAGAGACCAGCCTTGTTAACAACAGAGACCAGTTTTGTTAACAACAGAGACCAGCCTTGTTAACAGCAGAGACCAGCCTTGTTAACAGCAGAGACCAGCCTTGTTAACAGCAGAGACCAGCCTTGTTAACAGCAGAGACCAGCCTTGTTAACAACAGAGACCAGCCTTGTTAACAACAGAGACCAGCCTTAACAGGATGAAACAGCAATGAAGAACCATAGTTAAGAGACGTAATTGGCACCCTGGACTTGTTTACTGCCAAGCTGGGCACTGGTGCCAGAGAGGGGACCAGAGAGGGGAAGATGGTGCCAGAGAGAGGGAAAGAGGGAGCCAGAGAGGGGAAGATGGTGCCAACAAGGGACCAGAGAGGGGAAAAGGGTGCCAGAGAAGGAACCAGAGAGGAGAAGAGGGTGTCAGAGAGATGGTGCCAGAGAGGGGAAGCGGGTGCCAGAAAGTTTCTCACCATAATGGGAAGCAAATGAGTTGCCAGACTGGCCTTGTATTTGTCACTGTTCATTTCCTACTCAACAATAACAAGGCATTCAGGGCCCTTAACAATAAAACTATCCCAAAACCTCATCTTAGCTCCGTCTGACAGGTCCTTAACCACCTATATACATCATAAAGAAAAGATCAGGTGTTGTGAGGTGACCGTGAGGTGTAGTCTTGTCCTTTTGTGCCTTTATGTTATTTTTTTATATTTACAGTTCCTTGATAATGTAAGAAATCACGAAAGCGCTTTCAAGTTCACTATTTTTTCTCAGTGTTTGTTTTGCACGCACGCACACAGTGGAATAGTCTGGGAAGTGATGTAGTCGAGTCAGGATCCATACATAGTTTTAAGAAGAGGTATGATAAAGCTCATGGAGGAGGAAGAGTGACCTAGTAGCGGCCAGTGAAGAGGCGGGGCCAGGAGCTGTGAATCGACCCCTGCAACCACAACTATGTAAGTACACACACTGCTAATTCCCACCGACCCTGGTAGGGTCAGGTCACGACCTACCTGCCGAGGTACAGGTCAGGTCACGACCTACCTGCCGAGGTACAGGCCAGGTCACGACCTACCTGCCGAGGTACAGGTCAGGTCACGACCTACCTGCCGAGGTACAGGCCAGGTCACGACCTACCTGCCGAGGTACAGGCCAGGTCACGACCTACCTGCCGAGGTACAGTCCAGGTGACGACCTACCTGCCGGGTACAGGCCAGGTCACGACCTACCTGCCGGGGTACAGGCCCGCCAGGTGACGACCTACCTGCCGAGGTACAGGCAAGGTGACGACCTACCTGCCGGGGGTACAGGCCAGGTGACGACCTACCTGCCGGGGTACAGGCCAGGTCACGACCTACCTGCCGGAGTACAGGCCAGGTCACGACCTACCTGCCGGGGTACAGGCCAGGTCACGACCTACATGCCGGGGTACAGGCCAGGTCACGACCTACCTGCCGGGGTACAGGCCAGGTCACGACCTACCTGCCGGGGTACAGGCCAGGTCACGACCTACCTGCCGGGGTACAGGCCAGGTCACGACCTACCTGCCTGGTGCTCATACGTACTGTAATGGCTCACGTCAGGACCAACCATTTACCCCAAACTACTTAAGATATAATTAAGAAGTGTTGCAAGCAACACAACAGATGTGAGTGTGTTGCTGTATTGTGTGTTGCTACATTGCTTAACTTGGTGCAACACACCATATGTGTGTGTGTGTAATAATCACGAACAAGCAATACAAGATGCAAAACAACCATAGGGGGAGTTAAAAGTTCTAGGCCTTTCGTGTTGTAATCAACACATCATCAGGAGCTTGCAATGTTGCAAGCACTTTGGCAGGTTGAGTGTCTAGTAGAGTAGGTTTGCCACTCGTCTTCAACCCTTCCAAATGGTACATCACGTCGACAGACTAGCAAACAATTCTAGTGGTTAGACGCATCCTAGTAGACGCCTTGTGAATATCGGTGGGTCGTCTGGTTATTGACACAGTCGTCGATGATAAGGTGGAAGAGTTGAAGAGAATGGAGGGGAGAATAAGGGATATGGATGGCCATGACGACCTATGTCTCCTCATATTTACTCAGTGAATATGACGTCCACTTCTCCTCAGATCTGGTTTAGAAACATGAGTGACCAAACACCAGGATATCTCAGAAAACGTTGGGTCCTGGGACCTTGTCGGTATCTATTAGCAAGGTTTATACCTCTCCTCAGATGTACCTCCAGGAAGGCACTGACTCTCACTGGAGGCTCAACACCAGGATCAAGAAACACTTCTTATGAGAAGACTGGAGGAGTTGTAAACACAAGTAGCATTACCAGCATGTGTGTCCTCGTGTATGATACTCTGTAGAGTATCCCACTGAGCAGCAGCACAGTCGGACACCCACTGATAATTATACTGTATCTTACTCTGTAGAGTATCCCACTGAGCAGCAGCACAGTCGGACACCCACTGATAATTATACTGTATCTTAATAAACTTACTAACGCTGGAGAGGTGCTATAGAACCCTAAGTTGTTGGTAGCACCTACAGACTCTTGAAGCAGACCAGTTCCTGGTCCCAGATATCACAACAGTCCCACTGGGACAGACCAATCGTAGAGAAAAATCTTTCAAAGGTCAACAATACCTCAGGAGAGGACAAAGGTCGTCTCCTGGTGGTGAAGGCAAATGTTGGGAATTTCATTTTGGTCGTCCCTAATTCCTCCTTGGGCACTCTCTTAGACCCTCAGATTATTGAGATTGGCATCGCTCTTGCCCTGGCCGCCCCGATACTCACCCAAGACAGGTGAAAGCAGGGCGCCAGCTGATCAGTTTGGACTGCATGGTTCTGTCTGTCATGCATTGCAAGGGAAGTATGCCAGACACGAAGACATCAATGACATCATCAAGCGAAGTCTGGCCACATCTTGCTGTCCAGCATAACATAAAGCTCAGCTACTGAGCCCTGCTGACACTCAGAAGCGTCCAGATGGAGCCACCATACTACCCTGGAAAGGGCAATTAGCATGGGACTACATCTGTGCGTCTACACTGGCTGACACCTGCTGACACCTGCTGACACCTGCCTACAATACTCTGATGCTGAAGTTGGTGGTGCCGACAGTGTCTGGGAGACCCAGAACATCAACAAATACAGAGGTGCTGCCAGGCTATAACTTCGCCAGGATAGGATCAGACACCCTGGGAGCCTGGGGGCAAGAGTGCTCTCAGATTCATAAAAGAGTTAGGTGACAAACTTATCACTCAAACTGAAGATCCAGAGCGACCAACCAACTCCCTATTCCAGACACACAGTGTTGTCATCCAGAGAGGGAATGCCTGCATCACTGTACGTTAACACACACACACACACGAAGCGGGAACCATACATAGTTTTAAGACAAGGTATGATAAAGTTCATGGAGCAGGGAGAGCAGAGACCCAGTAGCGGACAGCTCAGAGGCGGGGCCAGGAGCTGAGTCTCGACCCCTGCAACCACAATTAGGTGAGTACAATTAGGTGAGTACGTACGTACACACACACACACGACCCACTTTAAAACTCCTTATATTCACATTTTGAAAACTTAAAAATATATATAAAAGAGACAGTATACCAAAATTTATATAATCATTAGGGAGAACACTTTCTAAATAAAATTTTAGGCAAGATAAAAAATTCAATACAAAGTGGAGGAGGCAGCAGCTTGTAGTGAGCTTGTTGACATGTTGGGTCTTGTGAGAGAGGGAGGAGGCATGTTATGGTGGTGCTTGTGATGGAGGGAGGGAGGAGGCATGTTATGGAGGGTCTTGTGATGGAGGGAAGAAGGGAGGGAGGAGGCACGTAACGGAAAGTGTTGTGACGGAGGGAGGGTAGAATAAGAAGAGAAGATAGGAATGGAAAGGAGGAGAGAGATAGACTAAGACAGTACCTGGGAAGGGGTACTCACAGTGAAGAGGCGAGGCCAGGAGCTGTGACCCCTGGTTACCCTCAAGACCCCTGGCTACCTTCAAGACCCCTGGCTGCCTTCAAGACCCCTGGCTGCCTTCAAGACCCCTGGCTACCTTCAAGACCCCTGGCTACCTTCAAGACCCCTGGCTGCCTTCAAGACTCCTGGCTGCCTTCAAGACCCCTGGCTGCCTTCAAGACCCCTGGCTACCTTCAAGACCCCTGGCTGCCTTCAAGACCCCTGGCTGCCTTCAAGACCCCTGGCTGCCTTCAAGACCCCTGGCTGCCTTCAAGACCCCTGGCTGCCATCATGAAGGAGCTAAACAGAAACCTAAAATAAAAAACTGATCAACCGGGCTGTGGATCGTACATTGGACTACGTTTGACCAGCAGTAACAGCCTGGTTGATCAAACCCTGATGCACAGGGAGGCCGAGTCAAGGACTGACCCGCGGGAAGGAAGACCGTTGTAAACAATGAGAGGTCCATATATCAGGGTCAAGTTACGTGCCTCACTTGTATGTGAACATTTCCTTTATACGACTAACATAAAACGTGTTTTTTTTCTTCCTGCAGGATTCCTTCTCACGCTCCTTGAAGCAAGGAGTGCAGCAGCAGGAGGCTGGTAAGGATGTAACCAGCCTCTCCACTGCCTCCTGAAGGAGTCTCCCAGCGTCGAAACACAGCACAAGAATCACGTCTCAGAACCCTCCAGCAGACACCTTCAGGGACACGACAGTCTGCTGTTTGTGTACATGGGAAGACAGACCACTGGTAACACAACATACCAAGGCTGTCTGCACGTCTCAGAACCCTCCAGCAGACACCTTCAGGAACACGACAGTCTGCTGTTTGTGTACATGGGAAGACAGACCACTGGTAACACAACATACCAAGGCTGTCTGCACGTCTCAGAACCCTCCAGCAGACACCTTCAGGAACACGACAGTCTGCTGTTTGTGTACATGGGAAGACAGACCACTGGTAACACCATACCAAGGCTGTCTGCACGTCTCAGAACCCTCCAGCAGACACCTTCAGGGACACGACAGTCTGCTGTTTGTGTACATGGGAAGACAGACCACTGGTAACAACATACCAAGGCTGTCTGCACGTCTCAGAACCCTCCAGCAGACACCTTCAGGGACACGACAGTCTGCTGTTTGTGTACATGGGAAGACAGACCACTGGTAACAACATACCAAGGCTGTCTGCTGTGAAGAACTGTGTACTCACCTATTTGTGGTTGCAGGGGTCAATTCACAGCTCCTGGCCCCGCCTCTTCGCTGGTCGCTACGTCTAATTATAGATTATTACGGATGATAATTATAGATAATTACAGACGATGATAATTACCGATGATAGAGATGATAACCAGACATGATATCTAGTATATAGTTGATAATCGTGAGATAATATAGTTGATAATCGTAGATAATTAACATATAGTTGATAAGGCTGTGAACGTCTAGAATAGAGATAAAAATCTAATTATAGTTGATAATCGATAGTTGATAATGTATTTAAAAAAGTTGATAATGCGTAGATAATTATAGTTGATAATCGTAGATAATTATAGTTGATAATCGTAGATAATTAGTTGAATCCAGAATTATAACAGTAATATAGTTGTCTAGTAATAGGATAATCTAGTATTGTTGATAATCGTAGATAATTATAGTTGATAATCGTAGATAATTATAGTTGATAATCGTAGATAATTATAGTTGATAATCGTAGATAATTATAGTAACTAGAATAAGTTGATAACCAGATAATTATAGTTGATAATCGCTAGATAATTATAGTTGATAATCGTAGATAATTATAGTTGATAATCGTAGATAATTATAGTTGATAATCGTAGATAATTATAGTTGTATCAGATAATTACATGATAATCGAGATAATTATAGTTGATAATCGTAGATAATTATAGTTGATAACAGATAATTATAGTTGATAATCGTAGATAATTATAGTTGATAATCGTAGATAATTATAGTTGATAATCGTAGATAATTATAGTTGATAACTAATATAGATAATCAGTAATTATAGTTGATAATCGTAGATAATTATAGTTGATAATCGTAGATAATTATAGTTGATAATCGTAGATAATTATAGTTGATAATCAGATAATTATAGTTGATAATCGTAGATAATTATAGTTGATAATCGTAGATAATTATAGTTGATAATCGTAGATAATTATAGTTGATAATCGTAGATAATTATAGTTGATAATCGTAGATAATTATAGTTGATAATCGTAGATAATTATAGTTGATAATCGTAGATAATTATAGTTGATAATCGTAGATAATTATAGTTGATAATCGTAGATAATTATAGTTGATAATCGTAGATAATTATAGTTGATAATCGTAGATAATTATAGTTGATAATCGTAGATAATTATAGTTGATAATCGTAGATAATTATAGTTGATAACCACAGATAATTATAGTTGATAATCGTAGATAATTATAGTTGATAATCGTAGATAATTATAGTTGATAATCGTAGATAATTATAGTTGATAATCGTAGATAATTATAGTTGATAATCGTAGATAATTATAGTTGATAATCGTAGATAATTATAGTTGATAACCACGTAGATAATTATAGTTGATAATCGTAGATAATTATAGTTGATAATCGTAGACAATTATAGTTGATAACCACAGATAATTATAGTTGATAACCACAGATAATTATAGTTGATAATCGTAGATAATTATAGTTGATAATCGTAGATAATTATAGTTGATAATCGTAGATAATTATAGTTGATAACCACAGATAATTATAGTTGATAATCTAGATAATTATAGTTGATAACGTAGAAAATTTATAGTGATAATCTAATATTAGTTGATAACAAGATAATTATAGTTGATAATCGTAGATAATTATAGTTGATAATCGTAGATAATTATAGTTGATAATCGTAGATAATTATAGTTGATAATCGTAGATAATTATAGTTGATAATCGTAGATAATTATAGTTGATAATCGTAGATAATTATAGTTGATAATCGTAGATAATTATAGTTGATAATCGTAGATAATTATAGTTGATAATCGTAGATAATTATAGTTGATAATCGTAGATAATTATAGTTGATAATCGTAGATAATTATAGTTGATAATCGTAGACAATTATAGTTGATAATCGTAGATAATTATAGTTGATAATTATAGATAATATATGCTGATAATCGTAGATAATTATAGTTGATAATCGTAGATAATTATAGTTGATAATCGTAGATAATTATAGTTGATAATCAAGATTAGGATAATCAATTATAGTTGATAATCTAGATAATCAGGGTAATTATACAGCTCCAGGTTTAACATATTTCTCACGGCAACAAAATTCATTTTATCGGGTTTTTTTTAAATTCCAACAACAACGAATTTTAGTTAAAAAAAATCCGAAACTAGATTTATAAGTAGTGCCGGACGGGGGTAATACTTACCAGGGGTAATACCAGGTGTAATACTTGCCAGGGGTAATACCAGGGGTAATACAAGGTGTAATACTTACCAGGGGTAATACCAGGGGTAATACAAGGTGTAATACTTACCAGGGGTAATACCAGGTGTAATACTTGCCAGGGGTAATACCAGGGGTAATACAAGGTGTAATACTTACCAGGGGTAATATTCATCAGGGGTAATATTCACCAGGGGTAATATTCACCAGAGGTAATATTTACCAGGGGTAATATTCACGGGTAGAGAGACTGTGTCAACCACTAACAACAATCTTCATCACATCTATGGTAACAGGGCGACTACCTGAGGTGTGGAAGACAGCAAATGTGGTCCCAATTTTCAAGAAAACAGACAGGAAGCATTAAACTACAGACCTGTGTCACTGACGTGTATAGTATGCAAAGTCATCGAGAAGATAATCAGGAGGAGAGTGGTGGAGCACCTAAAACAGTGGTGGAGCACCTAGAAGAGTGGTGGAGCACCTAGAAGAGTGGTGGAGCACCTAGAAATGAATGAGCTTATACACGATAACCAGAATGATTTCAGGGAAGGGAAATCCTGTGTCACAAACCTACTGGAGTTTTACGACAAGGTGACAGAAGAGAGAGAGAGGTGGGTAAACTGCATTTTCTTGGACTGCAAGAGGGCTTTCGACACAGTTCCGCACAAGAGATTAGTGAAAAAGCTAGAGGAGCAGGCAGGAATAACAGAAAAGACACTGTAATGGATCAGAGAATACCTAACAGGAAGGAAACGAGTGATGGTATGTGACGAGGTGTCAGAATGGGCGCCTGTGACGAGCGGGGTTCCACAGGGGTCAGTCCTAGGACCAGTGCTATTTTTGGTACATGTGAATGACATGACGGAAGGAATAGACTCAGAAGTGTCCCTGTTTGCAGAAGATGTGAAGTTAATGAGGAGAATTAAATCGGATGAGGCTGGACTACAAAGGGATCTGGACAGGCTGCAAGCCTGGTCTAACAACTGGCTTCTGGAGTTTATACCCACCAAGTGCAAAGTCTTGAAGATTGGGGAGGGTACAAGAAGACCTCAGATGGAGTACAGGCTAGGGGGCCAAAGGTTAAAAACCTCACTCAAGGAAAAGGATCTCGGGGTGAGTATAATACCGAGCATATCTCCTGAGGCGCACATCAACAAGATAACTGCTGCAGCATATAGGAGCCTAGTACACCTAAGAATAGCGTTCCGACATCTTAGTACGGAATTGTTCAAGACTCTGTACACCGTACGTCAGGCCCATACTGGAGTATGCAGCACCAGTATGGAACCCGCATCTTGTTAAACACATCAAGAAATTAGAGAAAGTGCAAAGGTTTGCAACAAGACTAGTCTCGGAGCTAAAGGGTATGTCCTACGAGGAGAGGTTAAGGGAAATCGACTTGACGATACTGGAAGACAGGAGAGATGGGGAGGATATGATAACGACATATAAAATACTGAGAGGAATTCACAAGGTGGACAGAGACAGAATGTTCCAGAGATGGGACACAGCAACAAGGGGACACAGTTGGAAGTTGAAGACTCAGATGAATCACAGGGATGTTAGGAAGTATTTCTTCAGTCACAGAGTTGTCAGGAAGTGGAATAGTTTGGGAAGCGATGTAGTGGAGGCAGGTTCCATTCATAGCTTTAAGAAGAGGTATGATAAAGCTCATGGAGCAGGGAGAGAGAGGACCTAGCAGCGATCAGTGAAGAGGCGGGGCCAGGAGCTGTGAATCGAACCCTGCAACCACAATTAGGTGAGTACACACATACACAGTGTACACTGACACGTGTCAACACACACAGCATAACCAAGGTCTACTCAATGATCCAGCTTCAGTGTAATCCCACAGTGTAACCTCACAGTGTAATCCCACAGTGTAACCTCACAGTGTAATCCCACAGTGTAACCTCACAGTATAATCCCACAGTATAACCTCACAGTGTAATCCCACAGTGTAACCTCACAGTATAATACCACAGTGTAACCTCACAGTGTAACCTCACAGTATAATCCCACAGTGTAACCTCACAGTGTAACCTCACAGTATAATACCACAGTGTAACCTCACAGTGTAACCTCACAGTGTAATCCCACAGTGTAACCTCACAGTGTAACCTCACAGTGTAACCTCACAGTGTAACCTCACAGTGTAACCTCACAGTGTAACCTCACAGTGTAATCCCACAGCGTAACCTCACAGTATAATCCCACAGTGTAACCTCACAGTGTAACCTCACAGTGTAATCCCACAGCGTAACCTCACAGTATAATCCCACAGTGTAACCTCACAGTGTAACCTCACAGTGTAACCTCACAGTGTAACCTCACAGTGTAATCCCACAGTGTAACCTCACAGTGTAACCTCACAGTGTAACCTCACAGTGTAACCTCACAGTGTAACCTCACAGTGTAACCTCACAGTGTAACCTCACAGTGTAACCTCACAGTGTAACCTCACAGTGTAATCCCACAGCGTAACCTCACAGTATAATCCCACAGTGTAACCTCACAGTGTAATCCCACAGTGTAACCTCACAGTGTAACCTCACAGTATAATCCCACAGTGTAACCTCACAGTGTAACCTCACAGTGTAACCTCACAGTGTAACCTCACAGTGTAATCCCACAGTGTAACCTCACAGTGTAACCTCACAGTGTAATCCCACAGCGTATCAAGTAAATCCTTCATAACTTTTCTTCCATAAATCCAACACATTTTTCGTTTTTTTTTTACATTTGGTTTTGATTTCAAACTCAGCCGTAAATCCCTTATTCTGAATTTCATATAAATCCCTTTTAGAGGATTTAAACCTTCATAAATCCCATTATCAAGTCTGATCGTTAATAAAACCTGTAAACAAACACACACACACACACACACACACACACACACGCGCGAGCACACACACACACACACGCGCGAGCACACACACACACACACACACGCGCGAGCACACACACACACACGCGCGCGCGCACACACACACACACACGCGCGCGCGCGCACACACACGCACACACACAGCGCGCGCACACACACGCACACGTGCGGGTCAGTCGCAACTTGTAGGGCTCTGTGCAAATAAGTGTTTTTGAGGGCTACACCAGGGTACTGCAGGGTTATCAAGTGTGTCAGGGTAGTGAACAACCCTTGAAGTGATTTACGAGTTGCCCTGAGCCACATAAGTGTGGGGAGAGCCATAATTTTATAAGTGATCTAGAAATAAATATTTGGAGGCGGGATCAGTGGGCCTAGTGTGCTCCAGGCGACGTTGCCACGTGTGTCACCCTGGATAATAAAGTGAAATTAATATGTGACAAGCGAAAGAAATTCAGTGAATAGGTTATATTATATATCGACAAGAAACGAAAGTGGATATACGCCAGTACATCACATCGAGTTGGACAATCTACAGGATACTACACGCTGGACAGCTGCATCGCATCGCAAGTATTCACCTATGCGTGGTTTTCGGGTGTCGGGAGTAAGTTCCAATTACCTAACCGCTAAGCTGATTGTGAACGGTCAACTCTCATAGTAAGATAAGGAATAGGATATCAAGTACTCAGTAACAAATAGCAATTGGTAATTTCTAGTAGAAAAGGGCGAGCAGACAGGTGAATCATAGAATACATTAACTG
>WNWK01008287.1:0-80000 GCA_009830355.1 Cherax destructor | reverse complement strand
TATAGTAAAAAAATATGCGAAAAAAATAAATAAATCCCCTTAAAAGTCCTTTAATAAAATTAGCAAATGGAGTGACAAAGGAATAAAAAAATTGTCATGTAATGAAAATAAGACAATAACAAGTCACATGAAGAATGTAGACTGTATACTGTGCAGTGTATGTATACTGTGCAGTGTATGTATACTGTGCAGTGTATGCGATCCTGATTACCTTTTATCTTTGTGTGACAATTGTTTACTCACTGACTGACTGTCAGTATACAGTCTACATTTTTCATGTGACTTGTTATTGTCTCTTATTTTCATTACATGACAATTTTGTTAATTGCTTTGTCACTCCATTTGCTAATTTTATTAAAACAAGAGATTTATATATATATATATATATATATATATATATATATATATATATATATATATATATATATATATATATATATATGTCGTGCCGATTAGGTAAAACTGGTCAATTAGCAAGAACTCATCTAAAATTAAGTCCTTTCTAAAATTTTCTCTTATACGTTTAAAGATATATATTTTTTTCATTTATGTTAATGTAAGAATTTATAATTTTGTACCAAGAGAAACTTTGAAAACCTACCTAACCTTATTACAACAAGCGCAATTTAATTTAGCCTAACCCAACTAAATATATTTTTGATACGTTAACATTAATTTAATAATAAACAAACACAATTAAATAGATTTTTTTCGTTATGTTCAGAATGATTTTGGCGAAATTATTGCATACACAAATTTTCACTTGTCTTATATGGCAAGAAGAGCGTTGCTATTTAAACGTATAAGAGAAAATTTTAGAAAGGACCTAATTTTATGTGAGTTCTTGCTAATTGACCAGTTTTACCTAATCGGCACGACATATATATATATATATATTTTTTTTTTTCAACAAGTCGGCCGTCTCCACACATATATATATATATATATATATATATATATATATATATATATATATATATCTGAGGGTGTTCAGCAGGGTGATCCACTCGCTCCACTTCTCTTCTGTTTGGCAGTAAGAGAACTAACTTCCAGCCTACGCAGCGAGCTCAACATCTGGTACCTGGATGATGGCACTCTGGCAGGTACTGTGGAGTCCCTGTTAGAGGACCTACAACGGGTGAAGACACAGGGAGAAGCCTTAGGACTCATCCTTAATCCCTCAAAGTGTGAAATTATCACAACAAATCAGGAAATAATCAATGCGGTGCAAACAATCCTCCCAGAAGTCACTACTACCACTCCATCCAACAGTACCCTCCTGGGAGCACCGCTGGGTCACCACGCCATCGACACTGTCCTCAAGGACAAAGTGAATGACCTGAAAAGAATGGAGGAGAGAATAAGTGATCTTGATGCCCATGATGCCCTGTATCTCCTCAAGGTATCTTACTATGCCAAGATTCACTTACTTCTTGAGGTGCGCACCCTCTTTTGAAAACCCAACACTTGACGAGTATGACGCACACCTGAGATCAACCTTCAAGAAGGCACTGAATCTGTCACTAGAGGATCAGCAATGGGAGCAGGCAACCCTCCCAGTGCGACTGGGAGGTATAGGGGTGCGCAAAGCAAGGCAGGTAGCGTTACCTGCATTTCTGTCATCGTGTTTGGCCTCCTGTGGATTAGTCAAGAGGATTGTCCCTGAAAGTTTGAGAGGTGTGGTGGGAGCTCAAGACCCCAAGTTCATTGAAGCAGCAGTGCAGTGGGAGATCCTGGCAGACTCCTCCAGTAGACCAGCTCCTCCCAAAGAGCACAAACAGTCCCACTGGGACAAACCGATCATGGAAAAAATTGCCAACACAATGCTCACCAACGCTTCAGGAAAGAACAAAGCTCGTCTCCTAGCGGTGAAGGCACAACACTCAGGAGATTTTCTTCTAGCTGTTCCCAATTCCTCTCTGGGGACTCGACTCGACCCACAGGCCATTCGGATTGGTGTTGCTCTTCGCCTAGCCGCCCCCATACTCACCGAACATAGGTGTATTTGCGGCAGGGCGACGGCTGATCAATTCGGACTTCATGGTCTAGTGTGTCACACATCAGAAGGGAAGTATGCTAGACATGAGGAGGTCAATGACATCTTAAAGAGAAGCCTCGCCACAGTCCGTTGCCCAGCTCAACGGGAACCCCAAGTGCAGAGGTCTGATGGAAGTCAAAAGCGTCCTGATGGAGCCACCATGCTACCCTGGAAGGATGGTAAGCAGATTGCTTGGGACTACACCTGTGCTGCCACATTGGCAGACACCTACCTGCCACACTCCTTAGCCGAAGGGGGTGGAGCTGCCAGCCACAGGGAGACCCAGAAGACCCGCAAATATGAAGACCTTCCCTCTTGCTATAACTTCATTCCAATAGGGTCGGAGACCCATGGAGCATGGGGCAAGTGTGCTCTAAAGTTTCTCAAGGAGCTGGGTGGAAAACTCATCATAGAAACCAAGGACAACAGGGCGACCAGCTTCCTCTTTCAGAGACTCAGTGTTGCGATCCAGAGGGGAAATGCCTGCAGTATTCTGGGCACGCGCCCCACTACCGGGGAGCTGGACGAAGTATTTGACATGTAGCTCTGAGTTGTCATCTATGTTGTTTTACTCACTATTGTATTCTTGTTAATGTATTTTGACAATGTATTGTATCTTGAAATAAATTTTATATATATTTAATAAAAGATGGGGTGGTAGGGGAAGTGGAATATTCAAATGGCTTCAGAAAGACATCTAAATATTCTTCCTTGAAGCCTTTTTATCCACTTCTCCGAGGCTATGGGACCCACAATTTACACCAGAGGTGGACCCCATTTTATATATATATATATATATATATATATATATATATATATATATATATATATATATATATATATATATATGTACAGTGTGTGTGTGTGTATATGTGTATGTGTGTATATGTGTATGTGTGTATATGTGTACTCACCTAGTTGTGGTTGCAGGGGTCGATACATAGCTCCTGGCCCCGCCTCTACACTGGCCGCTACTGGGTCACTCTCCCTGCGCCATGAGCTTTATCATACCTCTTCTTAAAGCTATGTATGGAACCTGCCTCCACTACATCGCTTCCCAAGCTATTCCACTTCCCGACCACTCTGTGACTGAAGAAATACTTCCTAACATCCCTGTGATTCATCTGAGTCTTCAACTTCCAACTGTGTCCCCTTGTTGCTGTGTCCCATCTCTGGAACATTCTGTCTCTGTCAACCTTGTCAATTCCTCTCAGTATTTTATATGTCGTTATCATGTCCCCCCTATCTCTCCTGTCCTCCAGTGTCGTCAGGTCGATTTCCCTTAACCTCTCCTCGTAGGACATACCCCTTAGCTCCGTGACTAGTCTTGTTGCAAACCTTTGCACTTTCTCTAGCTTCTTTATGTGCTTGGCTAGATGTGGGTTCCAAACTGGTGCTGCATACTCCAGTATGGGCCTAACGTACACAGTGTACAAGGTCCTGAACGATTCTTTATTAAGATGTCGGAATGCTGTTTTTAGGTTTGCTAGGCGCCCATATGCTGCAGCAGTTATTTGGTTGATGTGCGCCTCAGGAGATGTGCCTGGTGTTATACTCACCCCAAGATCTTTTTCCTTGATTGAGGTTTGTAGTCTCTGGCCCCTTAGACTGTACTCCGTCTGCGGTCTTCTTTGCCCTTCCCCAATCTTCATGACTTTGCACTTGGTGGGGTTGAACTCCAGGAGCCAATTGCTGGACCAGGCTTGCAGCCTGTCCAGATCCCTTTGTAGTTCTGCCTGGTCCTCGTCCGATTGAATTCGTCTCATCAACTTCACATCATCTGCAAACAGGGACACTTCGGAGTCTATTCCTTCCGTCATGTCGTTCACAAATACCAGAAACAGCACCGGTTTTAGGACTGACCCCTGTGGAACCCACTCGTCACCGGCGCCCACTCTGACACCTCGCCACGGACCATGACTCGCTGCTGTCTTCCTGACAGGTATTCCCTGATCCATTGTAGTGCCTTCCCTGTTATACCTGCCTGGTCCTCCAGCTTCTGCACTAATCTCTTGTGTGGGACTGTGTCAAACGCCTTCTTACAGTCCAAGAATATGCAATCTACCCACCCCTCTCTCTCTTGTCTTACTGCTGCCACCCTGTCATAGAACTCCAGTAGGTTTGTGACACAGGATTTCCCGTCCCTGAAACCGTGTTGGCCGTCGTTGATTAGCTCATTCCTTTCTAGGTGCTCCACCACTCTTCTCCTGATAATCTTCTCCATGACCTTGCATACTATACATGTTAGTGACACTGGCCTGTAGTTTAGTGTAGTGTATGTGTGTATATGTGTACTCACCTAATTGTGGTTGCAGGGGTCGAGACTCAGCTCCTGGCCCCGCCTCTTCGCTGTCTGCTACTGGGTCTCTGCTCTCCCTGCTCCATGAGCTTTATCATACCTTGTCTTAAAACTATGTATGGTTCCTGCCTCCACTATATCTTTCTCTAGTCCATTCCACTTCCTGACTACTCTGTGGCTGAAGAAATGTTTCCTGACATCCCTTTGACTCATCTGAGTCTTCAGCATCCAGTTGTGTATGTGTGTATATGTGTATATATATATGTGTATTTATGTATATATGTATGTGTGTATTTATGTATGTATGTATGTGTGTGTTGTGTATGTGTCTTACCTTATTACATTTGTATTTTAATCATTTTCATTATGTAAACGTTTAATTAGTTATTCAATAATAATAATAATAATTTGTTAACAAAAAAGGCACAATACCGTGACTGGAACAATACACACACAACCCACACATAGAAGAGAGGAGATTACCACGACGTTTCGGTCCAACTTAGACTATTTACAAAGTCATACTAACACAAAGAACAGGTTAGTGTGACTGTAAATGGTCCAAGTCGGACCGAAACGTCGTCGCAAGCTCCTATCTTCTATGTGCGGGTTGTGTGTGTATAATAATTTGTTATTGGGAAGCGTTAAATCCACAAGGGCCCTGCAACTGATGGAAAATTCGAGACGATGATGTTTGATTTCAGAATGTAGCGGACTAGTGAAGTGCTGGAGCTTCACCACCATAACAAGAACTCACTTTGAAGGAAGATTAAAAAAATAAAAGTAAAGTTAAAATAAGAACAAAAAACGAGCGCAGCAGTAGGCCTACTGGTATTCACTAGACAGTAGGCCTACTGGTACTCACTAGACAGTAGGCCTACTGGTACTCACTAGACAGTAGGCCTACTGGTACTCACTAGACAGTAGGCCTACTGGTCCTCACTAGGCAGTGCCAACTCACACTCCTTATTAGGTAAATGGGACACTCGTGCATCGTTTAGGACACTATTGCAGGCTGTGTCACTCACAAGGAATATTATCAAGTTCCTTGTGAGGTAAACATGGCCAGCAATGGAGTATCCTGAACAATGGTTGTAAATGGTATTGTGACAATGATAAACTCTGGTCAAGACCACTTGTGTACAGTTCAGAAAAATTATTAGATGAAATGTTTCACTAGAGTCAATTCACAAGTCCTTATGATCAGGACAGATGAAGTCACTCGTAGCCAAAACATTTTCTTTAATAAATGTTCTAAACCACACATGTGTTTGTTCCTGTCATAAACATTACGTGTGTTGATTCACCTAATTCCTTGCCGATATTTTGCACCTCACATATGTATCTCTCCAGACCATCTTTAAAGACTCCCAGGTATCTTATCAGGCTTATTTTTATTACTACAATTTTTTGACGTTCCAAAATTCAATTTTCATTTATTTCCGAAAAACCTATCTTCACACCACGCGTGATATACGTGCAGATTCGAACGCTGCTTGGGATTGCTCAGTCACCGTGCTACCAGACGCGTCTTGCTTATTTGTGAGCAAATCCAATACCCAGGATATATTTTGCTACGCTGTTTACCTAGACCGTATAGCAGGCTCAGCCTGATGGTAGGCTCCGAGAATACGAAGTTTTACGATATTGCTCCATTGATCGTCTTATAGCACCGTAGATTACAATTCTCCTGCAGCTTTATACTGACAAACAGCTTCTACCATTACAGAGATTGGTCTCCTGTCTGAGTAACTGCTGTGGTGGACCGTCGGTTGAATAACTTGTGGTGGACTGCCGGTTGAATAACTGTTGTGGTGGACTGCCGGTTGAATAACTGTTGTGGTGGACTGCCGGTTGAATAACTGTTGTGGTGGACTGCCGGTTGAATAACTGTTGTGGTGGACTGCCGGTTGAATAACTGTTGTGGTGGACTGCCGGTTGAATAACTGTTGTGGTGGACTGCCGGTTGAATAACTGTTGTGGTGGACTGCCGGTTGAATAACTGTTGTGGTGGACTGCCGGTTGAATAACTGTTGTGGTGGACTGCCGGTTGAATAACTGTTGTGGTGGACTGCCGGTTGAATAACTGTTGTGGTGGACTGCCGGTTGAATAACTGTTGTGGTGGACTGCCGGTTGAATAACTGTTGTGGTGGACTGCCGGTTGAATAACTGTTGTGGTGGACTCGGTGAACGTTTGGTGACGCCGTTGAATAACTGTTGTGGTGGACTGCCGGTTGAATAACTGTTGTGGTGGACTGCCGGTTGAATAACTGTTGTTGGTGGGACTGCCGGTTGGAATAACTTTTGTGTGGACTCCCGGTTGAATAACTGTTGTGGTGGACTGCCGGTTGAATAACTGTTGTGGTGGACTGCCGGTTGAATAACTGTTGTGGTGGACTGCCGGTTGAATAACTGTTGTGGTGGACTGCCGGTTGAATAACTGTTGTGGTGGACTGCCGGTTGAATAACTGTTGTGGTGGACTGCCGGTTAAGGAATTGCTCTGTAGGACTTCTGGTTAAGAGACTGCCATGTAGGACTGCTGGTTCAGGAACTACTGTGGTGGCCTGCTGGGAGGACAAGCATCGTTGCGGTGACCCGTATCTAATGGTCCTCTTTAGACACGACCTCCAATAACTCTGTCTGCCTTTCAGTTTAAGTCAGTGGTCTGCTTGAGCCGCGGCTGCCACATGGACAACCAAAGAAGAGCAAACTGTGATTTCTCACTTTCCCGATAGCAAAAAAAAAGTGTATAAACATGGAAGTACATATGAACCCGGGCTGATACGGACCGGCATCATGAAAAATATAGATCACGTCTTATGGGTGCAAACTAGAGTCTGAACCGAATTCACGTCACGTGAGTTCAAACTAACCTCTAATCCGGGTTCGCGTCACGGGGATTCGAACTTCCTTCAGATCCAGGTTCGAACTGTGCCTATAACATCAACCACAGCCATGACATGAATCACACCTTAAAACGTAATCATTTTCCACTAAGCTCGACTGCAAGAGACTGACTACCAAATGGACCAACCACCGCAGGTGTTAAAAAAAAAATGATGGTGCGAGCTCATTCCATGAAGAAAGCTTCAGAAGAATGAAAGATTTTTCCAGGACTCAAGGATTATTGTGGCTTATGGGTGTGATGGCTTCAGTATCTGCAGGACACATTAGTTTTTTATTTTTCACGGTCTGCACCGGTAGGAGTCACGCAGCGTCTGGAGAATGGGAGGTAATTAGGGTAGGTCTTAGGGAAGGGAGGGTAGATTAAGTTCCTTGGGGGTCACGAGCTGTTCACTGGCAGTATGGGAATTCCGCTCTTTGAAGTGGACACGGGTATCATGAAGTATCAGTGTCCCTACCTATCCAACTTCACCTCTGTCCATGACAACCCCTTTCCGTTCCCAACGTCACTACTACCCCCGCCCCCCATCCTTACCATTTCCCAAACATCTCACTTTCTCCCCGTTCCCCAACAGCACATCTCCCACCACTCCCCAACACCACCTCTCCACCCCCCCCCCCGTCTACTGAACCAGTTGTCTTCGTGACATGACTCAACCAATCAGGACTCAGCACACACGCGAACGACCTGTCTGTCGCACGCGGGGGCAACTGTTTGGCTGCAGCGGTATTAAAACACCTGAGTTTTACTGCAATGTTTAGCTGCAGCAGTATTAACACGTGTTTATTGCAAAGATTTGATGCAGCAATATTAAAACACATTCTTTTTTGAAGTGTTTATGTGTAGCAGAATGAAAATGCCTGTGTTTTACTGCAGTATTTAGATACAGCAGAATTAAAACACCTGTGTTTTACGGTAGTGCTTTGATGTAGCAGTAGTAAAGCACCCGCCCATTACAACTGTATTTTCATATATAGTGTGTTGACAAATGACGTCATTAAGCCGGAAGTCTTCCATATTGATTTTTGCTTCGGTTCAAGTAGTTAGCTGTAAAGACTTGGGCATTTAAATAAGATCATCAATGATTAACTACTGTCGCTTTTAGGCTATCATAATAGACGGGTATTTAATTTGGCCAACACTTGGCAACATTTAGGACAGAAGACAATTTTCAGGTATAATTATGTGGGGGTCAATGTCGAGGGGGTGGGGAGGGTTAGGTCAAGTGAGGTCAGGTGCTAGTGCATGCCGTGCATGAGTCACCTGCTCTTGTTATTTCTAGCGAGGTAGGAGCCATTTTGCGAAGCACTCTTGAAGTGCTGACTCCCCCAGAGTTCTGCGCCCCGTGTTGAACACTGCAATTAGGACAACTTCGATAAATTGCTGCTTTTGCAGCATTTTGTTTGACTATGCAGCTTGCGAGTGCTGTTAACACACGGAAGTCAGCCTATTCTCGTTTTCCATCACGTTGGGCCAAAGCTTCAGAGTATTTAGTATATTGGAATAGTTCGTAAAATTTATACTACCCTGGGAGACAACAAGAGCAGGTACCACATGTACAGGTGACACATGCTCTGGCACCTGACCTCAGCAGACTACACCTGCCCGCTATATATTCTGTATTTTTCTCATACTATTTTACTGAAGGAAGTCCCCAGTATCACTGTTGGTACTGATACAGATTGTACGTGTACAAACACACTGCCGACAACAGTCACAAGTGACAATTTAATCCGGTGGTACAACGATAAATGGAGCATCTGAAGTAATGACAAGTTCTACCTATTTATTTTTAAAATTTCTCTATACTGTCTAATTTTTCTACAAATATACCCCAGGCATATTGTTCATGATCACATCCCCATTTTGTTACAATGAAACTGAATTTGTAGGTTTCTGTGTAGCAGACACCTGGAAGGTGGTTTCAGGAGGGATACTTTTACAGCAGTTATACGTCATGCACGAAATCTGTACCATGATTTAGATGTGCGATATTTGGGAATCTTTGTTGAGGAAACGTTTAGCCACACAGTGGCTTCTTCAGTCCAATACAAATTAGAACAATGGAATAAGAGGAGTTTGAGGTAACGTTTCCTCAAATAAGAGATTCCCAGATGTTGCACAAGTGTCTTGTTCTCCACCATAATTTAGAATTAGGTTGATCACGAGAGGTGTCTCCACGGCTGCTCTCGGCCATTCCTCACTCATACAATGCTTGATTTTCTTTCATTCCTTAACAACTATATTTCCTTCAATAATTCGTTAATAAAATTTGCACTATTTTTTTTATCATTCTTCTGATTGTTTCTTACTGATTGTAACAAACATTTTACAGAATGGAGATGAAACTAATTTTTTTTTTATACCGAAGCCTCATTCGCAAATAGTAAAGTTTTATCCATGTGTATATATACTCACCTATTTGTGGTTGCAGCGGGTGAGTCATAGCTCCTGGCCGCCGCCTCTTTGATGGTCGCTGATAGGTCTCTCTTCCTGCTCCAAGAGCCTTATCGGACCATATCTTAAAGCTATGAATGGATCTTGCCTCCACTACTTCACTCTCCAGATTGTTCCACTTCCTGACAACTCAATGACTGAAGAAATACTTCATAACATCCCTTTGTGTGTGTGTGTGTGTGTGTGTGTGTGTGTGTGTGTGTGTGTGTGTACGTACAAGTCCTGCCACAGGTGCACTGGGTTTCAGCTGATCCTGCTTTTTCAAAAATTACATCCATGAAAATGATAAAAATATAAGTTCAACACATGTTCAAATAATTAATATATTAATCATTTTTCTCCGTCAGATTTCTAAACCCAATTTTCCGCACGAGAGCAGAACACGAGAAATATATGAATACAGGAAGAAAATATTCATAGTTTATACGAGTCACTGGATCCTTGTCCAATAATTCATTTACATGCATGTTTACATATATTTTCAGATGCCTAATGGAAAACAATAAAATGTGTCGACATATTGTTTGGCAAACACATTTGTACGTCCACTAAATGTGTGAAAAATACACACAAATTAACCTTGCCTTTGACGATGTATTTGCCATTTATCAACCCTATTTCTTTGTCACGAATCCAGCCATATAATAACTTGTATCTAAGCCTTTGTAGTTTTGTAATTATTACGTTTATGGGGGCGTGCTAAACCCTTAGGGATCATACAGAGCTTGGAGGGAATTGGAAGGCTTTTAGTATTGATTCGAAGAATTGGAGCATTGGTTTAATTCCTAAGATCAAGAGACCCCTCACCAGCATCAAGGAGCCTCCCTCGAGGATTATTTTTTTTATTTTAAAATCTTTGCTGCGTATGGACTTGGTAGAAGATAAAAAGTCAATAGATCACTGTATCTGGATTCATCACAGCGGGTGACACCACCTTACTTTTAGTCTCAATGACTATACTTTCTTGTACCCTTTTCGCCACCTATTAGACTTATTTTTACATAGTAATTCACTCTCTCCCTCTCCCAATTGTGCGTTAGCATTGGCGCTAATGCAGGCACTAAGTCTGCTAATGCATAGAACTGGCACTATGTTTACGCATAGTACCGGCACTGTGTTCATGCCAAATTCAGGCACTAAGTTTGTACCTGATAGTGCCACACTAGACACATTATTATTAATAATAATAACTACACGATTGGAAATTTATTGCAAAAATTCATAACGATTATTATTATTATTATTATTACTACTACTACAGCAACTGATCCAAGTGAAAGTGTATAATAAAAAGTCAGTAGCAATATTACTGAATAACAGTTTATATTGTTGGAAAAACTAATGGTTAGGATTAGAAGTTTTGAAAAATGTATTTATACTGAGAGAGGATTGTGACATTAATCCCTGTTTAACATTAATCCCTGTTTAAGGTTGTTATGTGATACGGGCAATATTAATGGTTGCTGTGTGACACGTCCTTGTTTATGACTGTTAAGTGGTTGCTACGTGACTGGTTTCTGTTAAAGGTTACATGTCAATGATGCCTTTTTCATTTCTGTTACGTGGCAGATCCGTTTATGGTTGCTATACATTGAAATTTTTTTTAACTGTTGCGTGACAGTGGTTCCTATCTAGGAATACGTGACAGGTGTCTCTGTTTAAGCTCGTTACGTGATACAGATCCTAGCTTAGGTTTGTTAGGTGACAGAGGCCTCTGTTCATGATCGCTACGTGAGAGTGATCCCTGTTTATAGTTGCTACGTGAGAGTAGTTCCTGTATATGGTTGCTACGTGAGAGTGGTTCCTGTATATGGTTGCTACGTGAGAGTGGTTCCTGTATATGGTTGCTACGTGACTAGTCCTTGTTTAAAGTTGTCGCGTGACAAAGGTTCAAGTTTCATGTTTGCGCGGGACAAATATTAACGTTTTATGGTTGTATGTGATAAGATCAGGTTTCATGCCTAGTACTTGACATTTTTGCAAGTTTTACATAAAAAGAATGTAGGTTGGGCGTTGACAGGTGATAAGTTTTTGACTGGCGAGTTACAAAGGTATGATATGATACTATATCCATTAAAGGACTTCATTGTTTAAATATCTTACAGGGAAAGAGATAAATAAGGTTTGATCTTAAAGTTTGGGAGGGTATAACCTACGTTGAAGGCCTGTGCTTGGCCATCACTGACGACCTATACAGCTCAAGAAAGTTGTCCTCTTTTTAATATTATTGGAAGTGCTTCTTAAAACTTGGCCATAAACAATGGTGTGGGGAACTCAGTGTCAATAAAGCGTTGGCGTCAAGATTCGCCCTCCTGGATTTTAGTTACTTTCACTCATTTTTCTATTTTCTGTTGCATTTTCTTTTTTCTTGAGCAACCGTCCACAACAAGAAAGTGGAGTGCATAATAAACTAGTTGCTTCAGCGAAAAAAAAAATCTAAATCTTGTATTTTCTGTTTAAGGTTTGTCAAGCAATGTTAGGATTTTAAATGGGTTTGACCCTCAACACGAATTTCTTTATACAGATGAATTTACATAGATCACACAAGTACTACCCTATCTTGGGGTAGTACTCGCAAGTACATTTCTCAGGATGACACCCCCCCCCCAAAGTCATCTGAAATTACCCACTACAATTTATAGAGGAAAACGTGTTTTATTAAGCTTCGGGTGTTGGTATGGTCATAAATCTTGCAACTCAACTACAACTCTACGCTTGCCAGGCTTGATTAAAGAATTCTTACTAGCAGAACTAGCAGAAGTGGTTCTCGGAAGGGAACTCGGAACAAAGTTTACCAAGAAATTTCATTCCCAGTTCACTGCTTAACTGTTGCAATCTATGCAATAAAATGATCCTCACAGGAGTGTTTGAAATACAAGTTACTTATCAACATTATATACCCAGTAATGTGTTACATGATTTGTTGCCAGTCTAAATGTAGATTATTATTATTTATGAAGAATAAATCACAAAACCGAATATGGAATAAATCACAACTTACAAACTGGTAACAAAGCTTCGGTCTATGTTGAACTGTTACGTTTCGAAGGTATGACAGAAAGCAGACAGAAATGTCGCTTAGTTACATGTCTACTTTCTGCGTTAATTGTGCTATTATTACTAATAATTTTAAATAGAGCTGTTTAGTAATTGCTGAAGAAAGTTTTCTTGTAATTAAATTTATCTCCCGTCACCTACCTACGTACCTCCCTCTCTCTCTCTCTGCCTTCCAAGCTACTTACCTCCCTCCCTTCCCTCCTCCCTCCCTTCCCTCTTCCCTCCCTTCCCTCTTCCCTCCCTTCTCTCCGACACCTCATCACCCAACCACCCTCCATCCCACCTCTCAGTGCACACAAACAGTCTGCTATCTTCAGCACGCCAGACACGTCATTATATTGAAGCCAAGCATGGGGTGGTGTCAGGGGATTCTTACCCGGGGTGCTTGTGTCAGGGGATTCTTACCCGGGGTGCTTGTGTCAGGGGATTCTTAACCGGGGTGCTTGTGTCAGGGGATGCTTACCTGGGCTTCTGTGTCAGGGGATGCTTACCTGGGCTTCCTGTGTCAGGGGATGCTTACCTGGGCTTCCTGTGTCAGGGATGCTTACCTGGGCTTCCTGTGTCAGGGATGCTTACCTGGGCTTCCTGTCAGGGATGCTTACCTGGGCTTCCTGTGTCAGGGATGCTTACCTGGGCTTCCTGTGTCGGGATGCTTACCTGGGCTTCCTGTGTCAGGGATGCTTACCTGGGCTTCCTGTGTCAGGGGATGCTTACCTGGGCTTCCTGTGTCAGGGGATGCTTACCTGGGCTTCCTGTGTCAGGGGATGCTTACCTGGGCTTCCTGTGTCAGGGGATGCTTACCTGGGCTTCCTGTGTCAGAGGATGCTTACCTGGGCTTCCTGTGTCAGGGATGCTTACCTGGGCTTCCTGTGTCAGGGATGCTTACCTGGGCTTCCTGTGTCAGGGATGCTTACCTGGGCTTCCTGTGTCAGGGATGCTTACCTGGGCTTCCTGTGTCAGGGGATGCTTACCTGGGCTTCCTGTGTCAGGGGATGCTTACCTGGGCTTCCTGTGTCAGGGGATGCTTACCTGGGCTTCCTGTGTCAGGGGATGCTTACCTGGGCTTCCTGTCTCAGGGGATGCTTACCTGGGCTTCCTGTGTCAGGGGATGCTTACCCGGGGTTCGCGTGTCAGGGGATGCTTACCCGGGGTTCGTGTGTCAGGGGATGCTTACCCGGGATTCGTGTGTCAGGGGATGCTTACCCGGGATTCTTGTGTCAGGGGATGCTTACCCGGGATTCTTGTGTCAGGGGATGCTTACCCGGGATTCTTGTGTCAGGGGATGCTTACCCGGTGTTCGTGTGTCAGGGGATGCTTTCTTGTGTCAGGGGATGCTTACCCGGGGTTCGTGTGTCAGGGTATGCTTACCCTCATTTTCTGTGATCCTCTTGAGAGGTTGTCATGGCAACCGACGGTAATTACATTCTCTCTGATTCATTTTTTTCCGGCCTTCTTTTATCTTCCGGTTCTTGCTTCGGCAGTACATATACTGTACATGAACGGTATTCAATACCGTGAAGGCTACGGTACTCTTCACCAACTCCAAGGCTGAGGGACTGATTACCTCATCTTTTGTATATAGTTCTACAGTCTTCCCTTCATGTCCTTGAATTTGTATTGATAAAGCCACTGGAGGGCGAAACGTCTACAAATAAAGATACCCAGATGTTGCATGTTTTCTAATTCTTCAGTACATACATTACTTTCTTCTGCCGTTGTACATAAATTCTGCGGCACGACTCGTGAAATCGTAATGACACGATTGCAAACAAACCATACCACGGGGAGGCTGGCCTGGAGTTTTACGACTCACTCGCCACGAGTTCAATCCCCGCCTGTGGGTTTTTTTTCTGCGGCACGTTTGCGATTTACATTTTTTTTATCAGTTCAGAGCTACTAAAGTACTCTTCATCGCAGAATGACTACGTAAGAGTTGTGTTGAAATTTATCCCAGTACAACCCCGCTGGAGTACTGTTCATCTCTACGGTACTTCGTCTTACATTACAATGTTACTTGAATGTTTGTGATAAGCTATGTTTATTTTGAACTCTTGAGATGTTTCACTGATACTAAATACCATTTTTCAGAACGTTCGTTGGAGAATTCTCATCAATGCTTTCAATGAAGGAGAAATATTCCCCATTTTCAATCAATTTAATGAAAGATTTTCATTAACTTTTGTAACCATGGAGGCGATTTTTCGGAAGTTGTCTATGGGATGCTTTGGTAACAACCATCATGGTATTCTATTATTGATTTAACGCCTATAAACTGGTTCGAATGGAAAGAAGCAGTCGATGATTCTCAAGCGTCCAGGATGAAAGCGCTTACAAAGCTTCGTGAAGCCACAGAAACTGTCTGAAAAAAGGTTGAAAAATATTGAGATAGGAACTTAAGATTTGAGAAAGATTAATAAAGCGGTAAAAACTTAGGAAAACGATAACGTTTCGGGAAGATTTCGTAATTTTAAGCCAATTAAGAAAATAAAAAAACCTAATCAAGTCTTGAAAAGGTTAGAGAGCGCTTGAGAATGAGTAAGCTAGAAAAAGCTTAGGAGTGAAAAATGATAGATTCTATACCCAACGTGGAGTTTAATAGACATATTGACAATGTTTAGTCTCCATACTACACTATGTTTAAAATTTATCAGCCCCGAACCAATGGTTTTAAATGCGATCGTCGATTTCTCAGCAAGACATATAAGAGCTTATCGTTCTGCAGGAAAAAAGCTTAAAACTTTACGACAGATGCGTGACCGAGGATCAGGTTTTATGCTTGGTTATTTACTTTATTTCTGCTGCAGTTCGCACGAACTCACGGAAGTTTGACGGTGAGGCTTTTTTGCTCGGCATTTTCTAATATATTTGGAAATGTGTATGTTAAGAGTTATCGGAAGTACACGTCCTAGTAGGACAAAATAGTGACGCTAGGCACACTTTCTTCACACGAGTCTGGGAAACATATTATTATTACTAGTAATAGTATTTATTTCTACATACATGGGAAAACGCTAAAGTGGCAGGGATCATACAGGTCCTGGGGAGTGACAGGTAATAAAAACTGATTTAAGAAAGGAGAGGGTCGTTCCAATTCCTTGAATCAAAGGGATTTTCATAGGCATCAAGGCGTTCCCCTTGAAAGTTAATATTGGTGAAAATCTCCTTAATAGGGTTAACACGTAAGGTTTTCAACCTACGCTTTAAGGTTGTACGTTCTTCTGTAGATAATGTCCATGAGCAATTAATGATCCTGGATATAGAATGTAAGAGTTGTAAGAGGCCCTTGACAGAATGTATATAATGTAGCTTATCACCGGCTCTTGATACGCTGTAATTGATGGCTCCGCACACTTAGATAGCAAACACTGTTTGTAGTGGGTGGCTCTCAGTACACCCTGATAGCGAATCCGTACGAACCGCGTTGGATATATACTGGTCGCTTCTCTAACGAATTGATAACTGATACAAAGCAGAGTGTCGAAGCTGAGGTTCTCTGTCCCCTGTCCTTCACACGAAGTCTTCCCTGTCTACTAGTAAACAACCTGTATACAACCCACAGAGGCTCCGAGCAGCATGATTCAGACAATAGTGAAGAAAAGACAGAAGAACAAACATTTATTGTTAAATAAAAGCTTGATAAAACATTACACAGAACGAAAAAGGAGTTTGTGAAAGTGTGGTCTGCAACCTGTCTGTTCTTTACGACTGAAGTTCTCTGCTGAAAAATATTGTAATTCTCACGAATAGTTCACTAGCCAAAACGGAGGTACATAATCTTTATTTTATATAAGTATCTCCTAAAAGAAATAATTGTATTTCGATTCAATAAGAAATAGTCATTTATCGATAAGTTACAGCAAATCTTTGGTATGTTTAAGTAAGACTGATGAGACTCGCGACCACGTTATATGAAAGTCTCGTGACGACCGCCCTGCCTCAGCGTCTCGTGACGACCGCCCTGCCACAACGTCTCGTGACGATCGCGCTGCCTCAGCGTCTCGTGACGACCGCGCTGCCTCAACGTCTCGTGACGACCGCGCTGCCTCAACGTCTCGTGACGACCGCGCTGCCTCAACGTCTCGTGACGACCGCGCTGCCTCAACGTCTCGTGACGACCGCGCTGCCTCAACGTCTCGTGACGACCGCGCTGCCTCAACGTCTCGTGACGACCGCGCTGCCTCAACGTCTCGTGACGACCGCGCTGCCTCAACGTCTCGTGACGACCGCGCTGCCTCAACGTCTCGTGACGATCAATGTACCAAAACCAAATTTAGATATACATTATTATAAATAAAAATCCAAAATATTATTTTACCTTGAATCTTAGGTGTAAATTACACAATAAAGAAAAAGTTTACCCTGTGAATTATTCCACTCACATTATTGTAACTCAGTGTTCATGAAATGCAACTGAGACATTATGACTCACGAAATCACAATAACACGATTGAAAACAAACCACAGTACAGGGAGGGTATGAACCCATGGCGGGTGAGTCGTAAAACTAGTGTCTTCAAGATCCATCCCAAACATCAAGCAAGTAGATAACATGACTACATTGTGCATAATGAGTAAGACATGTGCAACACTGAGGTATCTTCAATGTCGTAACGTTTCGATCAGATTCAGAAGGGTTCGACCTTTGTCATACTCTGCAACTTGTCAGTACAGTATGCCATATACATTATGATATATTGTGTTTTCTCTGGAAGAGGTATGTTGGAAAAAGTTTTTTGTACCACCACTGTAATGCGTCCCATATTAAAATCTTAATATAATTAAACTAATTCTAAGTTTATTAGTCTCCGCCCAAACGGTATTTCTAGTTAGTTCCAAGTCGTGGATCATAAGTTTCAGCAAATTTGGACGATAGAGAAAATCTCTCTACTAATTAGGTTGAGGAAGGAGTTGCTGGACTCTGTTCCAGAACAATGGCACAACCCACGGAACACTGTTCCAGAACAATGGCACAACCCACGGAACACTGATCCTCCTCAAAAATTATTAGCGTACATATTAAGTTGTTAGAGTTCATGAAAAATTTACATAGGTTATCCAACGAGGCCTGGTCTCAGACCGGTCCGCGGGGGCGTTGACCCCCGAAACCCTCTCCAGGTAAACTCCAGGTCATATTAGTTACCTGTATTTTAAAATATACAAAATTATATATTTAAGAAATGTATGTATAAATAAATAATAATAATACGTATATATGTCGCGCCGAATAGATAAAACTGGTCAGTTAGCAAGAACTTCTTTAAAATTAAGTCCTAAAATTTTCTATTATACGTTTAAAGATGTACTTTTTTCAATTATGTTGACGTAAAAATTAATAATTTTGTACCAAATAAACCTTAGAAAACTTACCTGACCTTATTATAACATGCGCAATTTAATTTAGCCTAATCCAACTTAATATAATTTAAGTAAGTTTACAATAATTTAATAATAAGCAAACACAAAAAAATATTTTTTTTTTCGTTAGGTTCAGAATGAATTTTGCGAAATTATTGCATACACAAATTTTTGCTTGCCGTATTCGGCAAGAAGAGCGCTGTATTTTAATTATAATATATATATATATATATATATATATATATATATATATATATATATATATATATATATATATATATATATATATATATGTGCAAAAGGATCACAGTAAACAGGTGATATCAAATATGCAAGAAACCACTATGAAAAATAGAAGAATTCAAGCGCTTTCGTGACTACTCACATTATCAAGTAGTCACGAAAGCGCTTGGAATTCTTCTATTTTTCATAGTGGTTGTCTTACATATATATATATATATATATATATATATATATATATATATATATATATATATATATATATATATATATATATATATAAAACACGTTGGTTGTCTCATACCGAGGCAGGGTGACCCGAAAAAGAAGGAACACCTTCATCATTCACACTGTCAATGTCTTGTCAGAGGCGCACAGATGCATATGTATCCTTAATAACTAACAATTATTTGCAACTTTCCGTATTTACAGCTGGTGTTGGTTTAGCTTTTTTTTTTTTGGTAAACGCGCTGGCCGTCTCCCACAGAGGCAGGATGACCTCCCACCCCACCAAAAAAAAAAAAAAAACATTATTCACACACACATCACTGTCTTTGCAGAGGCGCACAGATACGACAGTTCAGATGCTCACACCTCCAGGACTCAAGTCCGGCTACCAGGTTTTCCCTGAATCCCTTCACAAAATATTACACTGCTCACACTCGTTCTACCTAATAAGCTGAATTGGTTAATTAGGCTGAACTGCCATAAAAAGTGTAATTTTCTAAAAATTTCTTTTATGATTACAGATACTTTTACTCTGAAAATGAAGTTAAAAAAAAGGGGTTGGTTGCATCATACCTAGCTTAATAGACCTCACTTAACCTTGCTATAATGAACGTAATTTATTTTTATGCTAATTTTACTAAACTTCTCATACAACAGTTTAAATTTATTTAATATTAATTGAAATATATGATACATTTTTTCAGACTGATTTTTGCAGATTTATTGAATAGACAATTTTTTTCCTCCTCTTATTTGGTAAAAATAACCATTGCTTTTCAAACCAAACTCGCAGATTCGGCTTATCCAGCACGACTTTTATGTATGTACGCGAGGGGCTTGGACACCCAACAAGCGTGTGTGGGCGTGTTAGATAGGAGTGGGGTGGGATTTAATGACTTGACGTGCTGTTGGAGTGTGAGCATGGTAGCATTTATAAAGGGATTCAGGGAAAACCGGTTAGCCGAACATGAAGTAGTGCCTGCACTCTGAAGGAGGGGGAGGGGATAATGCAGTTTGGAGGGGGGTCTGAGCTGTAATGTCGGCACACTTTTGACAAGAGGGTGATAGAGTGATGGTGAAAGTGTTTCGTTTTTTCAGATCACCCTACTTAGGTGGGATACGGCTGGTGTGTTTAATATATATGTTATATCAGTTTAATGTATCATTTTAATTGAATTTTCTGTAGTCCCCAAACTTACTCCCAGAAGCTGATATTACGAATCACAACATTTATTTGTTCAATTATTAATTACGAAAAATAAAGTTGGAAGACGTAATGGTGAGAAACGGGAAAATATAGAGATAATTAAACAGAGTAAACCTTTATTAGAAGCTCTCTCAAAAGGACATTTTAAAGGCATTGACTTGGAAAAGGTCACCTTTGAGACAATATCTTTGTCTGATTTTGCCAAGTATCTTTGCGTGACGCTGTCAGATATCATACATCAGTTTCCTCCCCTGAGATTCATGCTTCATGGAAATGTTAAGATTGGTAGTTGATAAATATGGCAACCAATATTACTGTAAGTGAACCTTTTCGGTTAATATTAACAATTCCCAGACCAGATCCACCATCCTGCATGTCTTCCCAGCCTGCCACAAGCAAGCAGTCATGCCCGTCCGCCCACCAAGCATCAAGCTACAAGCGCCTATAAGCGGATTTCCAAGTCGTATTCTGTATCCCACAAACTGAATATCCAATCTGGAATCAGCCTGCAACTTGTGCACTGTGGTCGCATTTCGACATATGATAAGCCAGTTTGGCTACGTTCTGCATCTTAAATACTCAGCTATGTTGCATAAAGACTCGCCTAGCTTGGTTGCAAAAGGCAATTTGTAGACCGAGATTGGCAACCTAGTAGAGAACATGAAAACCATGAAAAAATGAATTATATTGAACAAGGTAAATACTTTTCTCTTGAAATACTGGGATACGGGCCGGTTTTTTCTTGGCAATACTGTACAGAAAGAAAATATTATTATATATTTGGAAAATTTATGTTGTGGCAGCATTCTGGAGTGTGCTAATAGAACATGTTGCGGCCTTCGGTATCAGCACCTGGTTGACACCTACCACCCAGAGCCAACATAGCCCTGTCAAAACCAGCTGCTGATTACTATTTATGTCAAACAATTTAGTCACCCACACGATATCACTTTCCTCTCATTCTTACTGCTGCTACCACCCTGGCGCTATATGACCCAAACAGGTTTAGCGCTTTCCCTGGAATAATATAATGATCCCTACTGCCTCTTCCGTATCCCCTCCCGGCACCTCCCACAGTATATCAGCAGTCTGCAACACCTCCCCTAGCACCGTCCCAGCTCCTCCCCTAGCACCGCCCCAGCTCCTACACTAGCACCGTCCCAGCTCCTACCCTAGCACCGTCCCAGCTCCTCCCCTAGCACCGCCCCAGCTCCTACACTAGCACCGTCCCAGCTCCTCCCCTAGCACCGCCCCAGCTCCTACACTAGCACCGTCCCAGCTCCTACACTAGCACCGTCCCAGCTCCTACACTAGCACCGTCCCAGCTCCTACACTAGCACCGTCCCAGCTCCTACACTAGCACCGTCCCAGCTCCTACACTAGCACCGTCCCAGCTCCTACACTAGCACCGTCCAGCTCCTACACTAGCACGTCCAGCTCCTACACTAGCACCGTCCCAGCTCCTACACTAGCACCGTCCCAGCTCCTACACTAGCACCGTCCCAGCTCCTACACTAGCACCGTCCCAGCTCCTACACTAGCACCGTCCCAGCTCCTACACTAGCACCGTCCCAGCTCCTACACTAGCACCGTCCCAGCTCCTACACTAGCACCGTCCCAGCTCCTACACTAGCACCGTCCCAGCTCCTACACTAGCACCGTCCCAGCTCCTACACTAGCACCGTCCCAGCTCCTACACTAGCACCGTCCCAGCTCCTACACTAGCACCGTCCCAGCTCCTACACTAGCACCGTCCCAGCTCCTACACTAGCACCGTCCCAGCTCCTACACTAGCACCTGTCCCAGCTCCTCCACACTAGCACCGTCCCAGCTCCTACACTAGCACCTCCCAGCTCCTACACTAGCACCGTCCCAGCTCCTACACTAGCACCGTCCCAGCTCCTCACTAGCACCGTCCCAGCTCCTCCTAGCACCTTCCCAGCTCCTCACTAGCACCGTCCCAGCTCCTCACTAGCACCTTCCCAGCTCCCTCCTAGCACGTCCAGCTCCTACACTGCACCGTCCCAGCTCCTCACTAGCACCGTCCCAGCTCCTCCTAGCACCTTCCCAGCTCCTCCCTAGCACCTTCCCAGCTCCTCCCTAGCACCTTCCCAGCTCCTCCCTAGCACCTTCCCAGCTCCTCCCCTAGCACCTTCCCAGCTCCTCCCTAGCACCTTCCCAGCTCCTCCCTAGCACCTTCCCAGCTCCTCCCTAGCACCTTCCCAGCTCCTCCCTAGCACCTTCCCAGCTCCTCCCTAGCACCTTCCCAGCTCCTCCTAGCACCTTCCCAGCTCCTCCCCTAGCACCTTCCCAGCTCCTCCCCTAGCACCTTCCCAGCTCCTCCTAGCCCCTTTCCCAGCTCCTCTAGCACCTTCCCAGCTCCTCCCCTAGCACCTTCCCAGCTCCTCCCTAGCACCTTCCCAGCTCCTCCCTAGCACCTTCCCAGCTCCTCCCTAGCACCTTCCCAGCTCCTCCCTAGCACCTTCCCAGCTCCTCCCCTAGCACCTTCCCAGCTCCTCCCTAGCACCTTCCCAGCTCCTCCCCTAGCACCTTCCCAGCTCCTCCCCTAGCACCTTCCCAGCTCCTCCCCTAGCACCTTCCCAGCTCCTCCCCTAGCACCTTCCCAGCTCCTCCCCTAGCACCTTCCCAGCTCCTCCCCTAGCACCATCCCAGCTCCTCCTCTAGCACCATCCCAGCTCCTCTCTCAGCACTTCTCCAGCGGGAAGACTTAAGCGACATTCTTGTAGTTAAAGTTTTTTGCAACTAGTCTCCAAATATTTTCTTTTTGCTTAGTGAGATTTTCCGGGAAATTGAAACACTTTGTTTCCGGAAGTTGTTGGAGGCGTCGGAAGAGAAGGTGACGCCGAAAGTTGTTGGAGGCGTGGGAAAGGGAAGGCGCCGAAGTTGTTAGCGCGGAAGAAGGTGACGCCGGAAGTTGTTGGAGGCGTCGGAAGAGAAGGTGACGCCGGAAGTTGTTGGAGGCGTCGGAAGAGAAGGTGACGCCGGAAGTTGTTGGAGGCGTCGGAAGAGAAGGTGACGCCGGAAGTTGTTGACGAAGCCGAAAGTTCAAGTTATTGTTAACACACATTTTATATATATATATATATATATATATATATATATATATATATATATATATATATATATATATATATATATATATATAATAATTTAACTTTTGTTAAATTGTGTCATTTATCTAGTGTTTATCTGGGAATCCTATGTATTAATGTTCTTGGTAATACTGGATGATGAAGCTGTACTTCATAAAGCTGTTTATTAAGGGTCACCTGGTTATTCCGGTTTTCGAATGAAATACATCATAATACAGATCTGTTTAAATAGAGAATCTGGTTACCAATAGTAGGTATATAAACACTCACAAAGCAGAGGTGCCCTATGAAGAATTTCAGATACTACATTTAAAGGAGCCCTTTAAGCTTAGGGGAACTTCAAGCTGATTTAAAAAAAAAAAAGCACGTGAAGCACTGATTAACTGCTCCTAACCAGCTGAGCGTCTGGGCCTACATTAAACTGCAAGCTGCAAACGCCAACAGTCTTATTGATCAGTAAGATGCAAGATGCGACAAATATTCCGTGTGACATGCTACATTATATGTCAAGAGAATTCCTCACGATACGTGCAGTCTACTTCAACGTTTCGTCTCCTACCGATGAAGACACGATTTGTAGTGTGCTGTCCCTCTTGCTGTGTTCTCTCTCTCTATCTCTCTCGCTGTGTTCTCTCTCTCTCTCTCTCTATCTCTCTCGCTGTGTTCTCTCTCTCTCTCTCTCTCTCTCTCGCTGTGTCTCTCTCTCTCTCTCTCTCGCTGTGTTCTCTCTCTCTCTCTCTCTCTCGCTGTGTTCTCTCTCTCTCTCTCTCTCTGCTGTGTTCTCTCTCTCTCTCTCTCTCGCTGTGTTCTCTCTCTTTCTTTGTGTTCTCTCTCTTCTCTTGCTGTGTTCTCTCTCTCTCTCTGCTTCTCTCTCTCGTGTTTCTCTCTCTCTCTCTCTGCTGTGTTCTCTCTCTCCTCTCTCTCTCTTGCTGTGTTCTCTCTCTCTCTCTCCTGGCTTCTCTCTCTCTCGCTGTGTTCTCTCTCTCTCTCTCTTCTTCTCTTGTTCTCTCTCTCTCGCTGTGTTCTCTCTCTCTCTCTCTCTGTGTTCTCTCTCTCTCTCTCTCTCGCTGTGTTCTCTCTCTCTCTCTCGCTGTGTTCTCTCTCTCTCTCTCTCTGTGTGTTTCTCTCTCTCTCTTGCTGTGTCTTCTCTCTCTTGTGTGTTCTTCTCTCTCTCTTGCTGTGTTCTCTCTCTCTCTCTCTTGCTGTGTTCTCTCTCTCTCTTGCTGTGTTCTCTCTCTCTCTCTCTCTTGCTGTGTTCTCTCTCTCTCTCTCTCTCTTGCTGTGTTCTCTCTCTCTCTCTCTTGCTGTGTTCTCTCTCTCTCTCTTGCTGTGTTCTCTCTCTCTCTCTGTGTTTCTTCTCTCTTGCTGTGTTCTGTCTCTCTCTCTTGCTGTGTTCTGTCTCTCTCTCTTGCTGTGTTCTGTCTCTCTCTCTTGCTGTGTTCTGTCTCTCTCTCTCTTGCTGTGTTCTGTCTCTCTCTCTCTTGCTGTGTTCTGCTCTCTCTCTCTTGCTGTGTTCTGTCTCTCTCTCTCTTGCTGTGTTCTGTCTCTCTCTCTCTCTTGCTGTGTTCTCTCTCTCTCTCTCTTGCTGTGTTCTTCTCTCTCTCTTGTGTTCTCTCTCTCTCTTCTGCTGTGTTCTTCTCTCTCTTGCTTTTCTGTTCTCTCTCTTGCTGTGTTCTTCTCTCTTCTTCTGGTTCTCTTCTCTCTTGCTGTGTTCTTCTCTCTCTTCTGTGTCTTCTTCTCTTCTCTCTTCTCTCTTGCTGTGTTCTCTCTCTCTCTCTCTCTTGCTGTGTTCTCTCTCTCTCTGTGTTCTCTCTTCTTGCTGTGTTCTCTCTTTGGTTCTCTCTCTCTTGTTTTTTTCTCTCTTCTGTGTTTCTCTCTCTTTGCTGTGCTTTCTCTCTCTCTTGCTGTGTTCTGTCTCTTCTTTCTCTCTTGCTGTGTTCTGTCTCTCTCTCTTTGTGTGTTCTGTCTCTCTCTTGCTGTGTTCTGTCTCTCTGTTGTTCTTCTCTCTCTCTTGTTGTTCTGTCTCTTCTCTTGTGTGTTCTTCTCTCTTCTTGTGTGTTCTTCTCTCTTTTGTGTGTTCTCTCTCTGTGTGTTCTCTCTCTCTTGTGTGTTCTGTCTCTCTTCCTTGCTGTGTTCTGTCTCTCTCTTGCTGTGTTCTTCTCTTCTCTTTGTTTCTTCTCTCTCTTGCTGTGTTCTGTCTCTCTCTCTTGCTGTGTTCTTCTCTCTCTCTTGCTGTGTTTTCTCTTCTCTCTCTTGCTGTGTTCTCTCTCTCTCTCTTCTTGTTCTGTTCTCTCTTTGTGTTTCTCTCTCTCTTGCTGTGTTCTGTCTCTCTCTTCTTGTTTTCCTCTTCTTGCTTGTTCTTCTCTTTGTGTTCTTCTTCTCTCTTGCTGTGTTCTGTCTCTCTTTGTGTTCTGTCTCTCTCTCTTGCTGTGTTCTGTCTCTCTTCTTGCTGTGTTCTGTCTCTCTCTTCTGTGTTCTTCTCTCTTTTCTGTGTTCTTCTCTTCTTCTGTGTTCTGTCTCTCTCTTGTGTTTTGTCTCTCTCTTTGTGTTCTGTCTCTCTCTTTTCTTCTTCTCTTGTGTGTTTTCTCTCTCTTGCTGTGTTCTGTCTCTCTCTTGCTGTGTCTTTCTCTCTTTGCTGTGTTCTGTCTCTCTTTTGTGTTCTCTCTCTCTCTTGCTGTGTTCTTCTCTCTCTCTTGTGTGTTCTTCTCTCTCTTGTGTGTTTGTCTCTCTCTCTGTGTGTTCTGTCTCTCTTGCTGTGTTCTGTCTCTCTCTCTTGCTGTGTTCTGTCTCTCTCTTGTGTGTTCTGTCTCTCTCTTGCTGTGTTCTTCTCTCTCTTGTGTGTTCTTTCTCTCTTTCTTGTTGTTCTCTCTCTTTGTGTTCTTCTCTCTCTTGTGGTTCTCTCTCTCTTGCTTGTTCTTCTCTCTCTTGTTGTTTCTTCTCTCTTTGTGTCTGTCTCTCTTTTCTTCTCTGTGTGTTCTCTCCTCTTTTGTTCTTCTCTCTCTTGCTGTGTTCTCTCTCTCTTTGTGTTCTTCTCTCTCTCTTGTTGTTCTTTTCTCTTCTGTTTTCTCTCTTTCTTGTTCTTTCTTGTTTTCTCTCTCTTGTGTTCTCTCTCTTTTTCTTCTTTTCTTCTCTCTCTTGTGTTTCTCTTTTTTTCTCTCTTCGTTCTTTGTTTCTCTCTCTTGTGTGTTCTCTCTCTTCTTTTTTTTTTTTTTTGTGTTCTGTTTTCTCTTGCTTCTTTTCTCCTCTTGCTGTGTTCTTCTCTTCTTTCTGTTTTCTTCTTCTTTCTCTTGTTTTCTCTCTCTCTTTGTGTTTTCTCTCTTCTTGTTTTTCTCTCTTCTGTGTTCTTCTCTCTCTCTTGCTGTGTTCTCTCTCTCTTTCTTCTCTTCTTCTTTCTTCTCTCTTCTGTGTTTTCTCTTTTCTTTGTGTTCTCTCTTTCTTTTTTTCTCTCTCTCTTGTTCTTCTCTTCTTGTTTTCTTCTCTCTCTTTTTCTTCTCTCTTTTTGTGTTCTTCTCTCTCTTCTGTGTTCTCTCTCTTTTCTTTTCTTTGTGTTCTCTTCTTTCTGTGTTCTTCTCTTCTTCTGTGTTCTTCTCTCTCTCTTGCTGTGTTCTTCTCTCTCTTGTTTTCTCTCTCTCTCTTTGTGTTCTTCTCTTTCTTGCTGTGTTCTTCTCTCTCTTGCTGTGTTCTCTCTCTCTTGTTGTTCTTCTCTCTTGTTGTTCTTCTCTTCTTGCTGTGTTTCTCTTCTCTCTTGCTGTTTCTTCTCTCTCTTTGCTGTGTTCTGTCTCTCTTTATTGCTGTGTTCTGTCTCTCTTTCTTGCTGTGTTCTGTCTTGCTGCGCTCTCTCTCTTGCTGTATTGCCACTCCTGCTGTATTGTCTAACTCACTGTATTGCTTCACTTGCTGTATTGCTTCACTTGCTGTATTGCTTCACTTGCTGTATTGCTTCACTTGCTGTATTGCTTCACTTGCTGTATTGCTTCACTTGCTGTGCTGTCACTCTTGCTGTGTAGGTACACGAGAATTCAAGCACACAAATATGTTTAGACAGCGCCTAGTACCAGCAACACAACGGCCACTCATCGTCATTCACTCGCACTAACCTTGGTGTCGAACGCTAAGGAGAAAATGCCTAGAAGCAGCGATTATAAAGATTTACAAGACCATCGAATAGGATCAAAGAGCTTTCCGCACCACGTTACCTCTCATAACAACACATTATCACATCACTGCAGGTGTGAGCATTTCCTGGATACGCTAAGCGATAATGTTGACAAACGTGACATAGATGAACTTTTTTAAATGACAGTTTTATGGTTAGATATTCTTCTTATGCAGCCTAACCCAGAGTAAAACTAACTTACCTGAAATAAAAACATAAGTTGTAGAGTTCTAGGAAACGAAACTGATGTGTGGAATTTCGAAAGTAAGTTAATGTAGTAAAATTGGGAGAGGTTGGTTACACTTCGTAAAGATGAAGACACCTGGATTAATAACTATCACAACATCGTCCAAAACCCCTGTTTAGGTGGGTTGATGCGAGGACATGAGGGAAGTCAGATAGCAGAGGAATTGAAAGTCCACGCCCAAGCTTTCTGCTGAGAACTACCTACTTCTACCTAGATAAAGGACTGTCGTGTATTATTTAGGTGTACGAGTCAAAAAGAGAAGAGCAACAATGATTTTTTTCCCCCACATTCCACTCTGGCCACTACCAGCATGAAAAATATATATATATACCATACCCTCTTACAGAAATGTCATTGAAATTGCAGGAGAAATGAACTGGGTGAAAGAACTAGGCTAAAACTACATGTACTGTATTAATATCGAATTTTTATCTTAAATACTTGTGTTACTTACCACCAGTTCTGCTGTGACTATCATAAATTGGTGCTCCTACCACAACTACCATTATTATTGACCCGGTTGCCTCGTTGTCAACTGATCGCTCCACTCCAGTCGCTCAACAGACATCGGTAATCTCTCTATTTCAGAATGCCCCATTGTTTGCATGCATGGGATTATTGTGGCTTAGGTAGATTAGTCACTAGAACCTATTACCACGTTTTCTGACATATATTTAACAATCTTGACCGATAGATTTACATTGAGCATGTGGTTCCTAACTTCTCTTAGTTATTTGTTAAATATTACTTTTTTTTATAACTTTGGCAGGAACTTCATTCAGTTTGCTGGATTTAGTAATATTCAACTTCTCAATGTACTGGAATTTATTACGTCAAGGCTGATCATTTCGCCAATACCTAGTATGTCGTTGTTGGGCCCTGGAAACAATTTTTTGTTGCCTGGGAAAGTTCATGTCGCGCTCAGTTGTTAATTTATGTTCAGCGGTAAATTCGGACCCAGAGGCTGTGTTGAATCAAGACGTCATATTTATGTTGTTGTTTTTCCCGCTGTTATCGATAATTGAAGGTCATGACGTTGGTTTTGCCCCTTTTTTTGTCCCTCCTCCCTGGCGTATATCAAGAATTCTTTTGAATTACCTTTAATGTTTTATGCAGTTCAGCTTCCAAATTCATGTATAACATTTTTAACATTTTATTCCTTTCATTTTATCTAAATGTATGTAGTTAGCATAATCTTCTTATATGCATTACGTTTTTTTTTTTTTTTTTTTTTTTTGCTGTGATCTCTACTCTCGTCAACCAGTCTATTTTTTTCGTGTTTTTCAAGTTTTTTTCTTCTGTTCGTGTTATCCTCCTCGATACTCCAGTTGTATGTTCCTCTATGTATTACCTAACAACATATAAAAGCCTCGGTCCTAAAGCGAGGGACTGAATACCTACAACGAATGCTCATCAAGAAAATGAACACATTTTAATAAAGGCAAAGGGGCTATACACCTTATATTTATATCTCTAATAAGGAAGCCCCATCCACGCTGAAGTTACCTTTATTATTACTTGATCTCTCCACTCGTTTCACCTTATGCGTCTGCATGAAACTGATTAAACCTTTCCACAGGCGAAACGTTTTTCCAATAAAGATACCCAAGTGTTACACAGGTGTCTTATTCATCCACTTGTCGCTACTGTATAACTTTGAATATTTGTCTGACACACCAGCAGCACCATGGGATCCTGGAACAGAGGAGATCTTTTACAACTCCATCGTCGCGCTAGGACACTGTGTACTGATGTTTTGCTTCTCAAGTAGAATGATTATCATAGAACCTTTCAAGCCAGCGGAGAGTTAACCTCTGAGCGGATCATTATGTAACAAACGCCCGTGCCAGGATATACCTCTGAAGGTCTTGACGAAGTTTACACCGCCACTCCTCTGAAGGTCTTGACGAAGTTGACACCGCCACTCCTCTGAAGGTCTTGATGAAGTTTACACCGCCACTCCTCTGAAGGTCTTGACAGTGACACGCACTCTCGAAGGTCTTGATGGTTTACCGCCACTCCTCTGAAGGTCTTGATGAAGTTTACACCGCCACTCCTCTGAAGGTCTTGATGAAGTTTACACCGCCACTCCTCTGAAGGTCTTGACGAAGTTTACACCGCCACTCCTCTGAAGGTCTTGACGAAGTTGACACCGCCACTCCTCTGAAGGTCTTGACGAAGTTGACACCGCCACTCCTCTGAAGGTCTTGACGAAGTTGACACCGCCACTCCTCTGAAGGTCTTGACGAAGTTGACACCGCCACTCCTCTGAAGGTCTTGACGAAGTTGACACCGCCACTCCTCTGAAGGTCTTGACGAAGTTGACACCGCCACTCCTCTGAAGGTCTTGACGAAGTTGACACCGCCACTCCTCTGAAGGTCTTGACAAAGTTTACACTGCCACTCCTCTGAAGGTCTTGCAGAATCTCTCTGCTAATTATTTTTGCTTTATCATATTTATTGGTTGTTTGTGTCACGCACAATCTCTGGTAGGTTCCTAATTTGCTTTGGTTATACTTTCCCATTCTCCTTGGTTTTCCTGGTATTTTTACCTCTCTTCTTCATGAGGTTTCCTCTCCTGTTATTAACCTTCTTTTTCCGCCTCATGCTGTTTAATTATTCTGTCTTTTTTCTACATTTTCAGATCAGGAATGATCAGTATAATATTAGTGTAGTATGTTTTCATGTTTTTCCTAGGTAGTAGGTTGGTAGACATCAACCACCCAGGGAGGTACTACCGTCCTGCCAAGTGAGTGTAAAACGGAAGCCTGTATTTGTTTTACATGATGTTAGGATTGCTGGTGTCTTTTTTGTCTCAAACATGCAAGGTTTCAGGTACGTCTTGCTACTTCTACTTACACTTAGGTCACACTACGCATGCATGTACAAGCATATATATACACACACCCCTCTGGGTTTCCTTCCATTTTCTTACTAGTTCTTGTTCTTATTTTATTTCCTCTTATCTACATGGGGAAGTGGAACAGAATTCTTCCTCCGTAAGCCATTCGTGTCGTAAGAGGCGACTAAAATGCTGGAAGGAAGGGGCTAGTAACCCCTTCTCCTGTATATATTACTAAATGTAAAAGGAGAAATTTTAGTTTTTTCTTTTGGGCCACCCTGCCTCGGTGGGATACGCCAGGTGCGTTGAAAGATGTTTTCAGAAATTTTAGTTTGTTCTGGTAATGTAATTTCTTTGAATATTTCACTTCAACTGACATATTAAAATAAATCAGCAGATAATTATGAAATTTTGTCAATATATTTTGTTTTTCATTTTACTCATTTAGATCATACCATTTTACAAATGTTATCTTCAAATCACATGATACATCTATCCGAGCGAGTTTAAATAATTTATTAGGAAAGGATGATTTCTTTCCTGCTATTCGTCACAGTTTGTATTATAATGATTTTGTTTTATCTTTAACTTCGTTTACTAACAATTAATTTAAAACGTAGAGAATTTGCAGAGCAATCCTGTTTTGGCCAAGTTACAGCTTCTGGATAAACCTATTAATCAATTTATTTGTACAGTTATAGTTAATCTTATAGCTCGATTATAATTTACAATCCTAGGAGAATATATTATGATCCTGAGATATTTAAAATTGGGATGAAAAACCTTACTCATTAGATGCTTAACCACAGATGACCAGCATCAGCAAGGCAGAGATGACTTCACCAAAGCGTGTATCGTGTTTTCTTAAATAACATCCACATCAAAGATATTATACTGTTTCCTGGTTGGTTTGTTAACTGGAAGTAAAGGCTATTAACTACACAAGGATCAATAAGGCTGCACCTAACCTGTTCACCACCCGTCAAGAATTCTTTAATCCCTGAACTAGGAATCGAATTAAACACACTCCAAATATACACATACTCCTGACGTCGAATATCCTTGGAAAATAAAATATCACCACCATTTCTACATCGACTTTTGTGTCAGGCGACTGCTTCCATTACAGCTTCGAGCTCCTATGACTTACATAATACTTTTTCATTAAACAAATACTTCTTAATACTTATTAACATCTTTATGGCACATCTAGGTATTCGACCTTCATGATGTGCCTTATTCATATTCCTTTATGTCAGTGTGTCCCAGTCCACTCTACCACTGCCACACAGTAGTATCGTAAATGTCGTCATAACAGTTTTTCCCTGGTTCCTCATTCTTCCAGGTCTTCGTGTCATCTTTCCTCTGGTTCCTTGTTCTTCCAGGTCGTCGTAACGTCATTTCTCTGCCCCCTCGTTCTTCCAGTCACTTGTAGATCAGTTTAGTAGCACCTCGTAATTCATGGCTCTGAGTTTGGCATATGTCGTCTATTATTTTAATTATTATGGAGAAGCGCTAACCCACAGGGGTCATATAAAGCATGGGAAATGGGAGGTAATTAGATTTTTACCCAAGATAGTTTCCCTTATTAAGTGGACATATATAGTATCAAGGACGTTTTCACATACAGCCGCGCGCGTGTGTGTACTCACCTAATTGTACTCACCTAATTGTGGTTGCAGGTGTCGAGACTCAGCTCCTGGCCCCGCCTCTTCGCTGTCCGCTACTGGGTCTCTGCTCTCCCTGCTCCATGAGCTTTATCATACCTCGTCTTAAAACTATGTATGGTTTCTGCCTCCACTATATCTTTCTCTAGACTATTCCACTTCCTGACTACTCTGTGGCTGAAGAAATGCTTCCTAACATCCCTTTGACTCATCTGAGTCTTCAGCTTCCAGTTGTGTCCCCTTGTTTCTGTGTTCCCTCTCTGGAACATCCTGTCACTGTCTACCTTGTCGATTCCCCGCAGTATTTTGTATGTCGTTATCATGTCTCTTCTGACCCTTCTTTTCTCCAGTGTTGTTAGTCCTATTTCCCTCAACCTTTCTTCATAGGACAGACCCCTGAGTTGTGGAACTAACCTTGTCGCAAACCTTTCCACTTTCTCTAGTTTCTTTACGTGCTTGACCAGGTGTGGGTTCCAGACTGGTGCTGCATATTCTAGTATGAGCCTGACGTATACGGTGTACAGTGTCTTGAACGATTCCTTGTTAAGGTAACGGAACGCTAATCTTAGGTTTGCCAGTCGCCCATATGCTGCCGCAGTTATCTGGTTGATGTGTGCCTCCGGAGACGTGCTTGGCGTTATACTCACCCCAAGGTCTTTCTCCTTTGGCGAGGTTTGTAGCCTTTGTCCGCCTAGCCTGTACTCTGTCAGCGGTCTTCTTTGCCCTTCTCCGATCTTCATGACTTTCTATTTGGTGGGATTGAATTCGAGAAGCCAGTTGCTAGACCAGATGTCAAGCTTGCCCAGGTCTGTTTGAAGTCCTGCTTGGTCCTCTTCCGATGTGATTCTCGGATGTGTGTGTGTGTGTGTGTGTGTATGTTAGTTACCATTTTGTCCTAGGCACATGTCGATTAGACACTAGGCCTGTTTTATATATATGTGTGTGTGTGTGTGTAAGGAAACACTTCGAAATGTTTCGGCCCCGCCGGGAATTGAACCCGGGCTCCTCCGTGCGTGAAGCGAGAGCTTTAGCCACCATGCCATCGGGGTATGTGTGTGTGTGTGTGTGTGTGTGTGTGTGTGTGTGTGTGTGTGTGTGTGTGGGTGTGTGTGGGTGTGTGTGTGTGTGTTTTTGTGTGTGTGTGTGTGTGTTTGTTTTAGGCTCGCGCGTAAAAATGGGAATTTGCATCAACAAGTCTTCAATACATAGTTAACTTTTTCCTTCAATTTGTTGTATCACTTGATACCTCCTCTAATTCATTCATTTTTTTCTACCGAAAGGCACTACAGAATCTTTCGTAACTTTTTATGTCCTTAACATAATATTCCATCTTTTCTTTTGCTTCAGTCATCTAACAGAGGCGCGTCTCTGCTGGATTCAGTCTTTCACTGAATCTCTTTTCCAGAGAAGAATTTTTAGCTCGTTTTATGGAGTTTTACTGTTTTTTTCCTCACATGAATTTTTTTTATGTAGGGGCACCCGACAGCCACTGCATGTTCTAATTTTAGCCTAACATACATTCTGACATTACTTTATCCCTATATTTAATAGCTATTTAATGGTATGCCAGTGTGTACACGAGATTCGCAAACTTTGTGATTTTCTGATAATATTTTGTTAATAGTAACTCTTAAAACCTTCTTGCCGACACTTAATATTTTGTCACTAGAAGTATTTACCTTTTTATTTCCACTACACAGTACTATATCTACTTTAAGCAGGCATCATTAATCATTTAATTTGGTAAATTCATTAAAGCTTTCTTGTTGGGCTTTAAAATAATTTTTAATGCTCCTTTTGCTTGAGGTTTTTGCATAATACGTAAGCTTATTCACACAGAATTCGATTTTTCTGTTTAGTCGTTTATATAAATTAAAAAAAAATGTGATGAGGGCGAGTAGGGCGCTTCGTGGTGAAGAGGGCGAGTAGGGCGCTTCGTGGTGATGAGGGCGAGTAGGGCGCTTCGTGGTGATGAGGGCGATCATAATTTCCAGGTTATCAATGAACTTTCATCTCGACTTAGATCTCGCAACCATTGTAAATGGTTTCCATGTGATAATTTTAGAACGCCTCTTCCGATCGGCTTCAAAATTTTAGCAAACAGTCGTGTGTCCTGCTTAGAAAGTTATTAATAGTGCGTGTAGGTGCCATTCTGTCAGTTTTAATCTCGAAATATACTAATTTTGTATTAACCAGAGTATGCCTTCTCAGTGAGGGTGCCTTGATGCTAAGGGGCTTTTGATCCAAGGAACTGGATGTATCCTACCCTTTGATCGAATCTAAATACCTTCCATTTCCCATCAGGTTTAGTGTTTCCCCTGATTAAAATAAAACAATTCTGTGTAGGTGCAATTTTTTATGGATTCTGAGCAATAACTAGAGCATGCATCTTCTGGTCGGCTTTAAACTTTTAATACTGATGTGTTATCCTTAAAGGAAGCATCACCTTTACTTTAGGTTCTGTTTTAAATGTCAAGAGTATTAAACAAATTGGTTTCCGTGAGATAACTCTGGAGAATTTCTCTTTTGGTCAGAAATAAACAACAGAATCTAACTTATTAGGTTATCCTATGTTAAATTTTCATAATGTATTTTTTTTATGTGCCTGAAAATCACAATTTTTTTCGGGCTATGAACGCAAAGCCTAAGCAAAAAATATTCGTTTACTTATTCCTTAAACTCTCATAAGTCTTAATTGGAGAAAAATTTGGAACGATTTTGACCAGTGAGGGTCCAAATTTACCGTCATTCATGACCAGTGAGGGTCCAAATTTACCTCATTCATGACCAGTGAGGGTCCAAATTTACCTTCATTCATGACCAGTGAGGGTCCAAATTTACCTTCATTCATGACCAGTGAGGGTCCAAATTTACCTTTATTCATGACCAGTGAGGTCCAAATTTACCTTATTCATGACCAGTGAGGTCCAAATTTACCTTTATTCATGACCAGTTGAAGGTCCAAATTTACCTTCATTCATGACCAGTGAAGGTCCAAATTTACCTTCATTCATGACCAGTGAGGGTCCAAATTTACCTTCATTCATGACCAGTGAGGGTCCAAATTTACCTTCATTCATGACCATGAGGGTCCAAATTTACCTTATTCATGACCATGAGGGTCCAAATTTACCTTCATTCATGACCAGTGAGGGTCCAAATTTACCTTCATTCATGACCAGTGAGGGTCCAAATTTACCTTCATTCATGACCAGTGAGGGTCCAAATTTACCTTCATTCATGACCAGTGAGGGTCCAAATTTACCTTCATTCATGACCAGTGAGGGTCCAAATTTACCTTTATTCATGACCAGTGAGGGTCCAAATTTACCTTCATTCATGACCAGTGAGGGTCCAAATTTACCTTCATTCATGACCAGTGAGGGTCCAAATTTACCTTCATTCATGACCAGTGAGGGTCCAAATTTACCTTCATTCATGACCAGTGAGGGTCCAAATTTACCTTTATTCATGACCATTGAGGGTCCAAATTTACCTTCATTCATGACCAGTGAGGGTCCAAATTTACCTTCATTCATGACCAGTGAGGGTCCAAATTTACCTTCATTCATGACCATTGAGGGTCCAAATTTACCTTCATTTCTTAGACAATCAAGAATGCCTCTTCAATTTACCAAAATTATGTAGCAGCAGCAAATACACGAACAGCAGCAGCTACATGAACAGCAGCAGCTACATGAACAGTAGTAGCTACATGAGCAGCAGCAGCAGCTACATGAACAGCAGCAGCTACATGAGCAGCAGCAGCTACATGAACAGCAGCAGCTACATGAGCAGCAGCAGCTACATGAGCAGCAGCAGCTACACGAACAGCAGCAGCTACAAGAGCAGCAGCAGCTACACGAACAGCAGCAGCTACAAGAGCAGCAGCAGCTACACGAACAGCAGCAGCTACAAGAGCAGCAGCAGCTACACGAACAGCAGCAGCTACAAGAGCAGCAGCAGCTACACGAGCAGCAGCAGCTACACGAACAGCAGCAGCTACATGAGCAGCAGCAGCTACATGAACAGCAGCAGCTACATGAACAGCAGCAGCTACATGAACAGCAGCAGCTACACGAACAGTAGTAGCTACACGAACAACAGCAGCTACACGAACAGCAGCAGCTACACGAACAGCAGCAGCTACACGAACAGCAGCAGCTACACGAACAGCAGCAGCTACACGAACAGCAGCAGCTACACGAACAGCAGCAGCTACACGAACATCAGCAGCTACACGAACAGCAGTAGCTACACGAACAGCAGCAGCTACACGAACAGCAGCAGCTACACGAACAGCAGCAGCTACACGAACAGCAGCAGCTACACGAACAGCAGCAGCTACACGAACAGCAGCAGCTACACGAACAGCAGCAGCTACACGAACAGCAGCAGCTACACGAACAGCAGCAGCTACACGAACAGCAGCAGCTACACGAACAACAGCAGCTACATGGACAGCTACAGATACAGGAGCAGCAGCTACATGGACAGCTACAGGAGCAGCAGCTACATGGACAGCTACAGGAGCAGCAGCTACATGGACAGCTACAGGAGCAGCAGCTACATGGACAGTACAGAGCAGCAGCTACATGGACAGTTACAGCTACAGGAGCAGCAGCTACATAACAGCTACAGAAGCAGCAACTACATGGACAGCTACAGCTACAGAAGCAGCAGCTACATGGACAGTTACAGCTACAAGAGCAGCAGCTACATAACAGCTACAGATACAGGAGCAGCAGCTACATAACAGCTACAGGAGCAGCAGCTACATAACAGCTACAGGAGCAGACAGCTACACACAGAAAGCTACAGGAGCAGCAGCTACATAACAGCTACAGGAGCAGCAGCTACATAACAGCTACAGGAGCAGCAGCTACATAACAGCTACAGGAGCAGCAGCTACATAACAGCTACAGGAGCAGCAGCTACATAACAGCTACAGGAGCAGCAGCTACATAACAGCTACAGGAGCAGCAGCTACATAACAGCTACAGCTACAGGAGCAGCAGCTACATGAATAGTTACAAGTATTAGAAGTAATATGACAATCTGCAGCTAAAGTAGCCACAGATACAACATATACTTGCAGCTACATAAGCATTATTTACATGAACAACTACAGCAGCAGATTTGCTACAAATACAGGAGCAGCAGCAACTGCTGCAGAAGAAAGAGAACAATCGGCTTCAGCAGCAGCATCTGTAGGAGGAGCAGCAGTTTTTACAGACAGGGGTTTTGTTGTTTGCTTTTTTGCCAGAGTTGGACAGGTTTTTTTTTGCCACATTTGGGTTGTTGCTTTGAAATTGTTGTTGTTTCTTAAGATGCTGGCGAGCCTTTGGTGGTTGTTTTGTTTTTTCCAGAAAGGTTTTTTTGTTTTGTTTCCAGCAGCGCGCTTTCAGAGCAGGGTTTCAAAGATTGGCGCGCCTTTAAGGTTGTTGGGCGGCTTTTCCAGAGGGCTTTTTTCACAGAGTTTTCGGGCGCAGCCACAGATTGCTGTTGTTTCTTTTGCCAGAGCCTTTTTAGGCGTTTGTTTGCTTATTTTTCGCGTTTGCTCGGCCGAGTTTTGGGGCCCCCTTTGGGGATTCCTTAATTTGGTTACAGGGGTTTTGGCCTGTTCAAGGTTTGCGAGCCTTTTTGATTGTTGCAAACAGCCTTTGCCAGAGGGTTTTGTTGTTACCCTTTTATTGGATTGCTGTGGCAGTTCTTTGTGATTGGCTGTTGTGTTTTTGCTTTACAGATTTGTTGCTGTTTCCTTTTAGATTTTTGCCGTTGTTTCCAAAAGTTGCTGTTTTCATGTTGTTGTTTTTCCAGATTTATTGCTGCTGCTCTTTGTTAGCACAGTGTTGCTCCCCAGAGAGTTTCCCAGAGTTGTCTTTGCTTTGCTGTTGTTTCTTTAATTACAGACCTGCTCTGTTGATTCCAGCAGACGGGTTGGAGGTTAGCTCTTGCAAGTTGGTTGTTGTTGCTGTTGTTCAGTATTGCTGTTGTTGCTTTGCCAGAGTGTGCTGTTCACAGCGAGCCTTCCACAGATGCTTTTTGGCTTGCGTTCCACAGCAGTTCTGTTAAGCTTACAGATTACAGCACACAGCAGAGCTCCAAGGTGCTTTGTTGACAGCAGCTTTGCAATGGGCTGTTTAGGGGACAGATTTCTTGCCAGATGTGAGAGCTTGCCAAAAATACTTTTAAGTGGCTCTTTGCCAGAGGTTGCGGTTTTCCAAGAAGCTGGACAGTTTTTAGCAGAGGCACAGCTCTTTGAGTGGACAGCTTTGCTAGAGTGGCAGCAGCTTTGCTAGCTACAGCAGCTTTGCAAGGGTGTTGCAGCTTCTACAGATGTTGCTGTTTCTACAGAGTTGTGTGCGAGCTTCTTAAGGAGCAGCAGCAGCTTTTGTTAGAGCAGCAGCACAGAGCGCTTTTTTCTGGCGGCGGCAGCTTCTCAGAGTTGCGCAGCGTTTCTTGCCAGACGCTTGGCGTTTCTTCGAGTTGAAGGCAGCTTGCCAGATTTGGGCGCACAGCTTTTACAGAGTTGCTGCTGCTTTTTTGTGCTTTGTTTTGCGGTATTGCGTTATTTACAGAGTTGCATTTGCCGAGCGCAGCTTGGCCAGAGGTTTTTCTTGTAGGCGGCAGCAGCAGCTTTCTTACAGAGTTTGTTGCAAGCCTTGCTAACAAGAGTTTTGTTAAGCTTTGCTAGAGCCGTTGTTGTTGACCCAAGATTTTTGCTGACAGCGCTTTTGATGCTGAGCAGAGTTTTCGAGGGCACAGAGCTTTTTGTCCCAGAAGTTTTTTCAGAGTTGGAGTTTTAAGGGAAGCCCTTTGTTGGTAGGCGTTATTACTGCAGAGGTTGTGGGGTTTCTGCGAGGCGTTTTTTCTAAGAAGGCCCTTTGGTTCAGAGCGCTTATTAACAGCAGCAGTTTGCGTATCAAGGTTGTTGTTTTGGATGTTAAGTAGCTTTGTTTTGCTGTTTTAGCTTGCTGTTGGGGTTGCAGTTTTTACAGAGCGTTGTTTGCAGCCTTTTTGAAAACGGCTTTGGGCCACAGCGCTTTCAGTTAAAAACAGCGCTTTTCCAGAGTTGCTTGCTGTTGGACAGACTTTTAAAACAGCAGCTTTTTGGTCCCGGTGCTTTGTTGGGGCTACATTTTGCTGGATTGTTATTTTTGGGCGTTTGTTGTTGTTAAGAGCTTTCAATTGTTCAGCAGCTTGCAGAGTTGTTGTTGTTTTTTGTACAGCAACAGCTTCTTTGTTTTTAGCGAGCAGCAGCTTTTGGGATTGGCGCGTTTCCTGCCAGTTTTGAGCCAAGCAGCAGCTTCTTCAGACCAGCACCCCTTTTGTGATAAGCTTTTTTTTGCAAGCAGACAGCTTTGCTAGGCGTTGCGCACGTTTATTGCTTGGTCCCTTGTTGTGAGGACAGCTTTTGTAGAGGTGAGCACTTTAAGACGAGCAGCAGCTTTTAGAGGTTGTTGAAGCTTCTTTTTTGAGCAGAAAAGCAGCTTTCGATTGCGGCTGCTTCCCAGACGGAGCAGCATCTTTCAGAGTTACAGCACCCTTTGAGCGGACAGCACCCTTCTTTGGCGGACAGCAGCAGCTTCTTTCAGAGCGGTTGTAGAGCGGCTTCTTTATTGCTGCGGGTTCCCTTGCTAAGAGGTTGCTGGTTACACACTAGACAGCGCGCGTTTCTGTTTTGAGCATGTTGCTGCGTTTTTGCCAGAGTTGCTGTTGTTCCTTGTTGATTTGGCGCAGCTTGATTGCGGCGCCAGTTTCCGAACAGCAGCAGCTTCAGAGGCACGCTTTGCAAAATTGGGGTGTCTGTTTCAAAAACAGCAGCAGCCTTTTTGTAGAGCGGCAGCGCACTTTTCAAAAAGCGAAGCGAGCTTTGCTGGACAGACAGTTGTTAGCACGGTTTTTGTGGCCTTGCCAGATTGCCTGTTGAGCTTACAGATTGCTGGCTGTTTTCAAAGATTGCGTGTTTCTTTGATTGCACACATTTTGGGGCCAAGTTTTGTTAGCACCTTGGCCAGATGTTGCAGCACCCAAGAGTTGCTGTTTTAACCACCCAGCGCTTTTGGGCGGAGCAGCAGCAGTTTGTCGAGGCTTTTAAGCGCACCCCTTTTCGAGCGCAGCAGCATTTTTTCCCAGAGCACAGCACCCTTTTCCGAGCGGCAGCATTTTGGCTGAGCGCAGCAGCCTTTTGCAGACAGGTTGTGCATTGGACCTTTTCAGACAGCAGCGGGCCTTTGCAGAGGCAGCAGCACTTTGCTAGGAGCGCAGCAGCGGCTTTTGTTGGCAGCAGCGGGCTTCTTTAGAGCAGCAGCGCAGCTTGTTAGAGCAGGCGCTTTTCTCACGACAGGTTTGTTAGCCCCACCAATTTGCTGGCGCGAGCCTTACAGAGTTCTGTGTTGCCTTCAGAGGGCAGCACTTTTGGGCACAGAGCAGCCTTGCCAATGTTGCGCGAGCTTCTTACAGGGGTTGTAGCCTTTAATTTTGTTAGTCTCTGCTATTGCGTTGCAGCCTTTGCTAGGTTGTTGCGGGTTGGTTTTGAGATTGTTGGTTAGCAGCTTTTTTAAGAGCTGTTGTGTTAAGCACCCTTTTCAGATTTGGGTTACAGCTTTACTTCTGTTGTTTACAGAAGCAAAGCAGTTGTTAGCCTGGCCTTTGTTGCTGGTTTTCAGAGTTGTGTTTTTGCTTTGCTCTTGCAGCTTTTTGCTGTTTGTTTCGCCGTTGTTGTTTGCTGTTGTTTGCACAGAGCTGGTTGTGTTGTTTCACAGATCACGCTTTCCCAAGAGTTGTTGTTGCTGTTGTTTTTCAATTGCTGCTGTTCTCTTAGGCTTTTTTGCTTTTTGCCAGATTTGCTGTTGTTGGCTTCCAATTGTGTTGTTGCTTTTTTTGAGAGTTGCTGTTTGTGTTTTTGCCTGGCGGCGCGCGCTTGGTTGCCCCTTTGCCAGAGTGCTGCTGGGTTTCCTTGCAGGGCTGTCCACAGCTTCTTTTTGTTGTTGTTGTTTTTTTCTTTCAGAGCGCGCTTGTGAAGAGTTTTGCTGGTTCGCAACAGATTTGCTGGGCAAGATTTGTGGAGAAAGTTGAGCAGTTTTTCGGAGAGCAGCAGCAGTTTTTGAGTTGGGGAAGCGCTTTGTAGCAGCAAAGGCTTTCGGCCTTGCAGGTTTTGTTGTATGTTGTTGTGCTTTTTGGTTCTGTTGTTCTTTTTGTTGTGGTTAAAGAAGGCTTTTTTGTTGAGAGGCTTTAGCTTTGCTGGGCAGCAGCAGAGCTTTACAGTTAGCCAGCGCTTTCAAGAGTTCAGCGCTTGTGATTTTGGCAGCTTTTGGGGCAAGCGCTTTGCTTGTTTTGCTGGCTGTTCTTGGGTTTTTGCTGGTCCCGTTTTGTTGGAGTGTTAAAGAAGCCTTTCTAGAGAGCAGCAGCAGTTGGGGCGTTGTTTGCTGCCAGGTGCTGTTGAGCCTTGTTAGAGCACAGAAAAGGCGTTTTGCAGTGCAGCAGCGGCTTTTTTAAGAGCTTTTTAGCAGCCCTTTTACAGAGTTTGTTTTGCTAGTGACCTTTACAAGACAGCAGCAGCAGCTTTTTTAATTGCGCGCGCTAGCTTTATTAGAGCAGAGCAGCACCCCTTTCTTTAGGTGCAAGAGCGCGAGCTTTCGGGAGTGTTGTTGTTGTACCCTCTTAAGAGCTGTGTTGCTGTTGAGTTTTTCAGATGCTTTTTTTAGCAGCTTTTACAGGAGCGCTGTTGTTAACCCAGCTTCTTTATTGTGCTGTTTGTTCTGAGCTTTTTTGCCTTACAGAGTGGCGCCTTTACAGAGTTGTGTTGAAGCAGCTTTGCCAGAGTGAGAGTTTTCGTTGAAGCTCTTTGCTAGAGCTTGTGTTGCTGGCACCAGCTTTTGATGTTAGCTTGTTAGAAATTTGTGTTGTTTTTGTCAGACAGCGCAGCGCGAGTTGCGTTTTTCGTAAGCAGCGGCGGTTTTCAGAGGCCGGCTTTCCCAGAGTTGCGCAGCTTTGCTGAGCAGTGCGGCACTTGTTTTTGTGTGCGCTTGCTAGAGCGGCAGCGTTTTCAAGAAAAGGGCCGGCTTTGCGAGCCACAGGCTCTGCTATGTTAGCAGCGCCTTATTGGCGTTTGGGCTTAAGAAAAAGCGCTTAAGGTTTGCGAGTTGCTGTTGCTTTTTGTTTTATGTGCGTTTTGGCTGTTTTGTTTCAGACATGTTGCTGCCCTTTGCCAGAGTTGTGCGCTTTTCCAGCAGAGCTTTGTTTTGTTGGCAGCGGGCTTTGCTGTTGTTGCTGCGTTGCCTTTGCCAGAGCTGCTGCTGTTTTTTCACAGTTGTGGCGCGTGTCAAAAAGCTCCTTTCCAGAGCTGCTGTGCTGTTTTCCTTTGGCTGTTTGTGTTGTTGCACAGCTTCAAGGAGTTGCTGTTGGGTGCTTTGCAGAGTTGTGTTGTTGAGCCTTTGCCAGAGCTTTTGGGTTGGTTGTTTCGCCAGAGCTTTGTGAAGCAAGAGTTCTACAGAGTTTTAAAGTGTTGCTAAAAGCAGCAGTTTGTTGTAGATGCAGCAAGTGCTTTCCGTTGTTGAGCAGCAGCAGCTTTTAAGAGTGCGTGCTTTCATTAACGGCAGCTTTTCCCATGTTGCCTAAATGCGTTGTTGGGTGTTCTTAGTAGTGCAGCGAGCTTTTGTGACAGCTGCGTTTTGTTTGAGCTGGTTGCGCGGGTTTTTGAATTAGCGCGTTTTTTTGCCAGACAGCTGCAGCTTTGAAAGCAGCTGAGCTTTCCCAGGGTCATTTGGGGGCCAGCAGAGTGCTTTGCTTAGAGAGCTGCAGCTTTTTAGAGCAGCGCAGCTTGCAGACGTGCAGCTTCAGAGAGCGCAGCTTTTGCCAGAGAGCTGCAGCTTTTTAAGAGCTAGGCACCCTTTGGCAGCTGCAGCTTGCAGAGAAAGGCAGTTTTTCAGAGCAGCCGCAGCTTCAGCCACCAAGAGCAGCGCAGCTTTTGGTTAGACAGCTGCAGCTTTTGTTAGAGCGGGCGGCAGCTTTTCAGACAGCCAGCTTTTGAGCACGCAGTTTGGGACAGCGGGTTTGCCAGACAGCGCAGCTTTGCAAGGCATTCTAACAGTTTTCGAAGCCTGGAGAATTAAACCCTTAAAAAACAGCTTCTCGTGAGCAGCTTTTTAGAGGTGGTTTTTTTTAGTATTTTGGGAATTTGAGCAGGAGCAGCAGCACAGCAGCATCGCTACATTAAGCAGAGCATCTGCTCAAGAGCAGCAGCAGCATCTGCTACAAGAGATCTGCTACAAAGGAGCAGCAGCAGCAGCCATCTGCTACAAAGCAGAGCAGCAGCAGCAGCATCTGCTACATAAGCAGGAGCAGCAGCAGCATCTGCTACATAAGCAGGAGAGATCTGCAAAAGCAGAGCAGCAGCATCTGCTACATAAGCAGGAGCAGCAGCAGCATCTGCTACATAAGCAGGAGCAGCAGCAGCATCTGCTACATAAGCAGGCAGCAGCAGCAGCAGCATCTGCTACATAAGCAGGAGCAGCAGCAGCATCTGCTACATAAGCAGGAGCAGCAGCAGCAGCAGCATCTGCTACATAAGCAGGAGCAGCAGCAGCATCTGCTACATAAGCAGGAGCAGCAGCAGCATCTGCTACATAAGCAGGAGCAGCAGCAGCATCTGCTCACATGACAGGAGAGCAGCAGCATCTGCTACAAAGCAGAGCAGCAGCAGCATCTGCTACAAAGCAGGAGCAGCAGCATCTGCTACAAAAGCAGACAGCAGCATCTGCTACAAAGCAGGAGCAGCAGCAGCATCTGCTACATAAGCAGGAGCAGCACTACAAGCGAGCATCGCTACAAAGCAGGACAGCAGCAGCATCTGCTACAAAGCAGAGCAGCAGAGCATCTGCTACAAAGCAGGAGCAGCAGCAATCGCTGCATAAGCAAAGCAGCGCATCTGCTACAAGCAGCAGAGCACATCGTTTACAAAAGCAGGAGCAGCAGCAGCATCTGCTACAAAAGCAGGAGCAGCAGCATCTGCTACAAAAGCAGGAGCAGCAGCATCTGCTACAAAAGCAGGAGCAGCAGCATCTGCTACAAAAGCAGGAGCAGCAGCAGCAGCATCTCTCAGCAAACAGCAGCATGTAAGCAGGCAGCAGCATCTGCTACAAAAGCAGGACAGCAGCAGCAGCATCTGCTACAAAAGCAGGAGCAGCAGCAGCATCTGCTACAAAAGCAGGAGCAGCAGCAGCAGCATCTGCTACAAAAGCAGGAGCAGCAGCAGCAGCATCTGCTACAAAAGCAGGACAGCAGCAGCAGCATCTGCTACAAAAGCAGGAGCAGCAGCAGCAGCATCTGCTACAAAAGCAGGAGCAGCAGCATCTGCTACAAAAGCAGGAGCAGCAGCATCTGCTACAAAAGCAGGAGCAGCAGCATCTGCTACAAAGCAGGCAGAGCATTGCAATGCGTCTTACAAAGCAGGAGACAGCGCAGCATCTGCTACAAAAGCAGAGCAGCAGCAGCATCTGCTACAAAAGCAGGAGCAGCAGCATCTGCTACAAAAGAGCAGCAGCATCTGCTACAAAAGCAGGAGCAGCAGCAGCATCTGCTACAAAAGCAGGAGCAGCAGCAGCATCTGCTACAAAAGCAGGAGCAGCAGCAGCATCTGCTACAAAAGCAGGAGCAGCAGCAGCATCTGCTACAAAGCAGGAGCAGCAGCAGCATCTGCTACAAAAGCAGCAGCAGCATCTGCTACAAAAGCAGCAGCAGCATCTGCTACAAAAGCAGCAGCAGCAGCAGCATCTGCTACAAGCAGACAGCAGCGATCGCTACAAAGCAGACAGCAGCATCTGCTACAAAGCAGGAGCAGCAGCAGCATCTGCTACAAAGCAGAGCAGCAGATCTGCTACAAAAGCAAGCAGCAAGCATCTGCTACAAAAGCAGCAGCAGCATCTGCTACAAAAGCAGCAGAAGCAGCAGCATCTGCTACATAAGCAGCAGCATCTGCTACATAAGCAGCAGCATCTGCTACATAAGCAGGACAGCATCTGCTACATAAGCAGGAGCAGCATCTGCTACATAAGCAGGAGCAGCATCTGCTACATAAGCAGGAGCAGCATCTGCTACATAAGCAGCAGCATCTGCTACATAAGCAAGAGCAGCAGCAGCATCTGCTACATAAGCAGCAGCATCTGCTACATAAGCAGCAGCATCTGCTACATAAGCAAGAGCAGCATCTGCTACATAAGCAAGAGCAGCAGCAGCATCTGCTACATAAGCAGGAGCAGCAGCGTCTAATATAGGAGAGCATATGCAGCAGCATTATGAACATCAACAGTGAAAGAGCAACAGATACAACATGCTAAACAGTAATAGTATCTACAAATTCAGTAGCTTCAGCACCGGTTGCTGCAGCAACGGTATCTATAGCAACAGTAACTACGGTGACAGAAACTATGGCAACAGTACCTCTGGCAACAGTTACTTGCTGCAGCATCAGTAGCAACAGCAGTATCAGCTACAGGATCATCAACAGCATTTAAAAAGAGAAGAGATTGCAATTGTAGGAAAAATAACAGTATGAGTTGCAGGAAGGACGGCTGCAGAAGCCAATACATGAGCTTCTGCTACAGGCGTTGCAGAATGTATAAAAAAGGAACACCTGATCAAACTAGAGGGCAACAAGGAGCAGCAGTGACTGCAGGAGGGCTACAAGGAACGGTAGTGGCTGTAGGTGGGCAACAAGGAGGAGGAGCAGTGGCTGTAGGTGGGCAACAAAGAACAGCAGTGGCTGTAGGTGGGCAAACGAGGAGGAGCAGTGGCTGTAGGTGGGCAACGAGGAGGAGCAGTGGCTGTAGGTGGGCAACAAGGAGCAGCAGTGGCTGTAGGTGGGCAACAGAGGAGGAGCAGTGGCTGTAGGTGGGCAACAAGGAACAGCAGTGGCTGTAGGTGGGCAACAAGGAACAGCAGTGGCTGTAGGTGGGCAACAAGGAGAAGCAGTGGCTGTAGTTGGGCAACAAGGAGGAGCAGTGGCTGTAGGTGGGCAACAAGGAGGAGGAGCAGTGGCTGTAGGTGGGCAACAAGGAGGAGGAGCAGTGGCTGTAGGTGGGCAACAAGGAGGAGGAGCAGTGGCTGTAGGTGGGCAACAAGGAGGAGGAGCAGTGGCTGTAGATGGGCAACAAGGAACAGCAGTGGCTGTAGGTGGGCAACAAGGAGGAGGAGCAGTGGCTGTAGGTGGGCAACAAGGAGGAGCAGTGGCTGTAGGTGGGCAACAAGGAGGAGCCGTGGCTGTAGGTGGGCAACAAGGAGGAGGAGCAGTGGATGCAGGTGGGCAACAAGGAGGAGCAGTGGCTGTAGGTGGGCAACAAGGAGGAGGAGCAGTGGCTGTAGGTGGGCAACAAGGAGAGCAGTGGCTGTAGGTGGGCAACAAGGAGGAGGAGCAGTGGCTGTAGGTGGGCAACAAGAGAGCAGTGTAGGTGGCAACAGGGGGCAGTGGCTGTAGGTGGGCAACAAGGAGGAGGAGCAGTGGCTGTAGGTGGGCAACAAGGAGGAGGAGCAGTGGCTGTAGGTGGGCAACAAGGAGGAGGAGCAGTGGCTGTAGGTGGGCAACAAGGAGGAGGAGCAGTGGCTGTAGGTGGGCAACAAGGAGGAGGAGCAGTGGCTGTAGGTGGGCAACAAGGAGGAGCAGTGGCTGTAGGTGGGCAACAAGGAGGAGGAGCAGTGGCTGTAGGTGGGCAACAAGGAGGAGGAGCAGTGGCTGTAGGTGGGCAGCAAGGAGGAGGAACAGTGGCTGTAGGTGGGCAACAAGGAACAGCCGCAGCTGCAGGTGGCAACAAGGAGCAGTAGTGGCTGCAGGTGGGCAACTAACACCTGGTTCTGGAGATGCACTAGCTGCTGACGTTATCCTGAATCATGAACTTCACAACACCCTCACTTCACAACACCCTCACTTCACAACACCCTCACTTCACAACACCCTCACTTCACAACACCCTCACTTCACAACACCCTCACTTCACAACACCCTCACTTCACAACACCCTCACTTCACAACACCCTCACTTCACAACACCTCACTTCACAACACCCTCACTTCACAACACCCTCACTTCACAACACCCTCACTTCACAACACCCTCACTTCACAACACCCTCACTTCACAACACCCTCACTTCACAACACCCTCACTTCACAACAAGATTAGACTAGGAAGAATAAACATACGTACAGTTAAGACATTCACTAAATGAAACTTTTCGCCATGACTAGAGTCACTCCTAAACCATTAGGACCGAAGAAACCACTCGTGGCGAAACGTTTCCTTTAATAAACGTCACAATTGTGTGTGTGTGTGTTTTCTTCCACATCTTGTCGTATCAACATACACTATACAACTATGACTTAGACTAACTTACCTCTTCATCGTAGAACTTCTCTCCCTCGTCACCCATGGTGACCAGAGGCTGGAAGCCCACAGAAAACGGAAGACGGACACCTGCCGTTCAGAACGGTTCCAATCCTATTTCCCTATATTAAAAAAAGGATCCAAACTTATTTCATTCGATGAGTACTTGATTAATCTTGTGTAAATTAAAACAAAAGTTTGTAAGGCTACTTTTTCAGAGTAATTTCCCCGGAGTTCAGATTTTATTTCTTAATTCAGCGAAAACATTACGTTATTGACCGGGGTTAAACCTGTCTCAACTCTTACACCTTTGTCCTGATGGCTGACAGCATCTTTCCAAGCATTTCAATAGCTAAATTATTCATCAGCTAGGAAGTTTTACCCGTTAAAAAGGCAGAGACCGCACATAAGAGCCAGTTCAGCTTGGTATGGTCCAAAGAGCGCGCGACACAAAGCCAGGCCAGGACCCGCACCTCACAGAAACACCTATTCCACTAAGACACAACGCTACCCCTTGAAGTTCAGGTGAAGGTTGTGTGTTGCGTGCACGTGTGGTGGTGTGGTGCAAGCCACAGAGGTGGTGATAGTGGCGGTGCAAGGCGGTGTTGGTGTTGGTGATGGTGAGGTGAGTCGCTGCCGGGGAGGAGCGACTACGGGCCTGCCTGCCGAGAGAGCCGGGCAGACAGGTGGCAGCAAGGGCCCCAGAAAGCCAGACGGCACCGACACGCGAAAGAGCGGGCCAGGCAGCCGCAGGCATCCTCACACGCTGCTGTGCTCACCTCAGGGCCCAGGCTCGCGCCAGATGCCTCTTCGGACTCGCTGCTCAGGTGCCTCTACGACTCTGCGTCAGGTGCCTCTTACGGGACTCTGCTGCTCAGGTGCCTCTTACGGGACTCTGCTGCTCAGGTGCCTCTTACGGACTCTGCTGCTCAGGTGCCTCTTACGGACTCTGCTGCTCAGGTGCCTCTTACGGGACTCTGCTGCTCAGGTGCCTCTTACGGGACTCTGCTGCTCAGGTGCCTCTTACGGGACTCTGCTGCTCAGGTGCCTCTTACGGGACTCTGCTGCTCAGGTGCCTCTTACGGGACTCTGCTGCTCAGGTGCCTCTTACGGGACTCTGCTGCTCAGGTGCCTCTTACGGGACTCTGCTGCTCAGGTGCCTCTTACGGGACTCTGCTGCTCAGGTGCCTCTTACGGGACTGCTGCTCCAGGTGCCTCTTACGGGACTCTGCTGCTCAGGTGCCTCTTGCTGTAACACACTGCTGCTCAGGTGCTTCTTGCTGTAACACACTGCTGCTCAGGTGCCTCTTGCTGTAACACACTGCTGCTCAGGTGCCTCTTGCTGTAACACACTGCTGCTCAGGTGCCTCTTGCTGTAACACACTGCTGCTCAGGTGCCTCTTGCTGTAACACACTGCTGCTCAGGTGCCTCTTGCTGTAACACACTGCTGCTCAGGTGCCTCTTGCTGTAACACACTGCTGCTCAGGTGCCTCTTGCTGTAACACACTGCTGCTCAGGTGCCTCTTGCTGTAATATAACACTCACGTCAGGCGCCTCTTGCTACAATCTGACGCTCAGGTGGCTCTTGCTGGAATCTGCTGATCAGGTGAATTTTGCTGCACCCTGCTGCTCAGGCGCTTCTTGCTTTATCATATACTAGTGTGTGTGGTGTGAGTGTGTGTGGTGTGAGTGTGTGTGGTGTGAGTGTGTGTGGTGTGTGTGGTGTGTGTGGTGTGTGTGGTGTGTGTGTGATATGTGTGTGACCGTGTGTGCATATATATATATATATATATATATATATATATATATATATATATATATGTCGTGCCTAATAGGTAAAACTGGTCAATTAGCAAGAACTCATTTAAAATTAAGGTCTTTCTAAAATTTTCTCTTATACGTTTAAAGATATATTTTTTTCATTAATGTTAATGTAAAAAATTTTAATTTTGCACCAAGAAAATCTTAGAAAACTTACCGAACCTTATTATAACAAGCGCCATTTAATTTAGCCTAATCCAACTAAATATATTTTAGATACGTTTACAATAATTTAATAATAAACAAACACAATGAAATATATTTTTTTCGTAAGGTTCAGAATGATTTTTGCGAAATTATTGCATACACAAATTTTCGCTCGTCTTATATGACAAGATGAGCGTTGCTTTTTAAGCCAAAATCGCAAGTTTTACCCAATCGGCACGACACATATATATATATATATATATATATATATATATATATATATATATATATATATATATTGCGGGCGCAAGTGCGTGTTTATGTACCTATGTGGCCCTTTAATTAGGTACGTCCTTCTAGTACTGGGTAGGGCCGCCCTCTGGCCACAGAACAGCCTGAATTCTTCGTAGCATTCATTCAAGAAAGTACTAGGAACATTCCTTAGAAATTCTAGTCCACGTTAACGTGATATCACACAGTTGCTGCAGATTTGTCGGCTGGACAACCATGGATTCATGGATTATTGTTTACGTCAAATTCTGCTCCTTCCATCTGCATGTCACGGCAGAAATCGCTACTCGTAAGACCAGGCGACGTTATTCCAATCTTCAACTGTCCAGTTTTGGTGAGTCTGTGCCCACGGAAAACTCAAGTTTCCTATTCTTAGTTGACAGACGTGGATCTCGGCGTGGTCGTCTGCTGGTGTAGCTTATCCACTTCAAGGTTTGAACTGATGTTATTTGAGTTGCTGTCAGTCACCTTCCTGTCGTCATGAACCAGTCTGGTCATTCTCCTCTGACTTCTCTCATTAACAAGACCTTTTCGCTCACAGAACTGCCGCTCACTGGATGTTTTGTTTTTCACAACATTCTCCGTAAAATTCTAGAGACTCTTTGGCGTGAAAATCCTAGATCAGCAGTTTCTAAGATTCTCAAACCACCCGTCTGGCACAAACAATCATTCCACTATCAGTCAGATCACATTTCTTCCTCATTATGATGTTTGGTCTGAACAACAACTGACCCACTTGACTATTTCTACATGCTCTTAGGCACTGAGGTACTGCCATGTAATTGGCTTAGATGTATGCATTAACGAACAGATGTACCTAATAAAGTGACCACTGTGGGTGTGGTGTGTGTGTGTTGTGTATTTTATATATATATATATATATATATATATATATATATATATATATATATATATATATATATATATATTATTTATTTATTTATTCATGCATGCATGCAAAGGGACGGTAGATTGGGCCTTGCTCCGAACAGTGACATAATTGCCCACCACACTTCAACAAAGCTGACAAAGAAATTAGTAATAACCAAAATTCGCATCTCACGATCGCAAACTAATAAAATGTAACTGTTGTTTAAGATAACGTGGATTATTTAGACAAAACGAGTAATTTACTTAGTAACAATGAGACGTATGAGTCTCTTACGAAGAATGGTGTCTACCATAAACCAGAGAACCGTGTTCTTATCATGAGTCCGGTTAGACTGCAAACAACTGGACTCTTACCAAGAGTCCACAGCATCTAAATATGTTGCATGATTTTACACTTGTGGGTTTTGATGTCATGCCTTTGTTCAGCAGAGTACTGTCATAGATTTGATAGTGTATATCGAAGAGGAGCTAGACAAGTTCCCCATGCCCTAGCCTAAGAATATTATCCCCGAACTTATTAAATTTTGCGTAATGAATTGTAAACTTGAATTTGAAGCAAAATATTATGCATGCTCCAAAACAAGGCATGGCGATGGGAACCCGCTGTCTCCTGTGCTAAGCAGTCTATGGAGTTTCATAAGAAAAGGCTTCTAAAAAATATTCTCCTAGATATGTTGATGTTCTCTGCCGGCGGCTGAAGAATCAGAATATGGATGAATTCTTACCAAGACTAAATCTTTTAGTCCCCTCGATTAACTTCACAGTGGGACTAGAAAGGGATAACAAACTACAATTTTTAAATGTTATAATCCACCGGGTTGACAGGTGATTTGAATTGATAATTTTCATCCACTATTATTCCAGTCATGAAGTGAAGGTTAAAAGGAGAGTTTTTCCTACAATGTTTTTGAGAGCTCTGTTTTGTAGTCCGGAATTTCTGGACGATGAAATAGGCAAGATTTTCTTATATTGTTCCAAAATAAAGATATCCTACACTCACATCTGGCTCTTCCTTACTCCTGTAAGAGGTTCTAGCTGCTTTTACAGTGCAGGAAATCACTGCATCTCTGTCTTCATAAACATTTAAATCTTCCAAATATTCCCTTCGTCTACCCCATACCTTTCTGTCTTATGTCTCCCTTTTATTTTTAATTGCTAAATCCATTTATTTCCTAGGCTTTCTCAATTTACTCCTATTTATCTCACTTCTAATCTTTCCCTAATCACAGCAAAATCTGTTGATAAAACTTCACCCACTCACTGACTCTCCTCCTGCACTCCCTCACCACTTATTAAACCCTTACTCTATCTAGTCCGCCATCCATATATAATTTCTATATTGTTAAATCCTCTTATACGCTAAATTTACCTTCCCCACCCTCTTTATCTAACCATTCTACCTATCATTCCGCTTCCCTCCCATGCCCACTTTAAACCTTCAAACTTCTGCTGCAAACTAAGTCAACGTTCTTACATCTACCCCCTACCTCTTCGACCCCCTCCTCATTATCTATCCTCTCTCTAGCTCACCTTTCTCGAAATAATTGTTTATATCTTACTCTATCACCTTGAATTTATTAACTTTTATTTCACTCTTAATCACTGACATTTCTTTGTACCCATCTACCTCTGATTCTCACTGTAGCCGCCACTAAATAATAAAATTATATATCTATCACTACTCTGAAAACATGCGCATCCAGAAAGTCTACCCATCAGAATTTTATCTACTAATACTTAGTCTAACAAACTGCTATCATTACGCCCTATATCATACCTCGTGTATTTATTTATCCTCTCTTTCTTAAAACTGTATTATCTATTACCAATCCCCTATATATACATAATTCAATTAGAGGCCCCCAAATTATCATTAACCCCTGACACTCCAAACTTACCTACAACGCCCTCTACAATCATTTCTCTCAATGTAGCATTTTAGTCCCCCACAACAATTTTCTCACTCAACATTTGCCCAACACCTCTCAAAATTGCCCTCTATTCTCTACACTCGTCTTTCCCATCGTCTTTCCCAGTCACTTCTAACATTCTAGTCTTGCCCACTGAAAGTCTTCATCCCGTAAAGCTTTGTCTTGCTGCTAGTACAACCAGCTTTCATATCATTCATTACATTAACATTCAATTATTTATTCTCTTCCACACTACACCTACGCACATTCAAACACTTCAAAATTTTCTTCGTTTTCGTTTAATGTATACAGGAGAAGGGGGGTTACTAGCCTCTTGCTCCCGGTATTTTAGTAGCCTTTTAGATGCGCATTACTTAGGGATTTAGCACTGCACTCTTCCAAAGAGATGAACGGAAACACTACAAGGACAAGAACTATTAAGAAACTGCGTGCACACTCAGATGAGTGTGCACGCACATACATATATTTGCATAACCGTAAATGCAGTATGAACGACGTAGAATTATTATTATAATCATGGGGAAGCGCTAAACCCGCAGGATTATACAGCTCCTGTGGAGGATGGGGGGGGGGATGTAAGGTAGTCAGGATTAATTCAGGGAACTGGAGCACAGATCCAATTCCCTACATCACGAGCCCCTCATCAGCGTCAAGGAACCTCCCTTGAGGGTAAACGACGTAGAAGAAGAAGCTGCCGCCGGAGGAGGAGGAGGAGGAGGAGGAGGAGGAGGAGGTACCTGTCATCTTAAATGTATGTCGTGCCGAATAGGTAAAACTTGCTATTTTGGCTTAAATAGCAACTCTTGTCTTGCCGAATAAGGCAAGCGAAAATTTGCGTATGCAATAATTTCGCAAAAATCTTTCTGAACCTAACGAAAAAAAATATATTTCATTGTGTTTGTTTATTAAATTATTGTAAACTTATTTAAAATATATTTAGTTGGATTAGACTAAATTAAATTGCACTTCTTATAATAAGGTTAGGTAAGGTTCTTTTGGTACAAAATTAATAATTTTTACATCAATATAAATGAAAAAGAATATATCTCTAAATGTATAAGAGAAATTTTTAGAAAGGACTTAATATTAAATGAGTTCTTGCTAATTGACCAGTTTTACCTAATCGGCACGACATATACATCAGAGCTCTCCCGAGCTGGAAGAGTTAAGGAGAGCTCTTAACCATTCAGCCACAACGGAGGAAGATATAACCAGAATTACCTAATTGTGAGCAATTTTAAGACCTTTTTCATTTACCCATTTTACCTGTGGAATAAATTGTCCACGTTGCTTTTTATGGTATACCTGTTTTATTTCCACTGCTCACTGTGTGAGCTATCGGCTCTTATATCCTTTGTAGGCAAATAAGCTAGATGAACCCTTCTCATTACTTGAACTCTTTTTATAAAAATTGCTATAGAATCTCCAAGATTTCGCTACCCAGATCGTGAGTAAATAAGACAGAATGTGGGTTATGCCATTTTAAGGTCGAGACGTTTCGTCCACCTGGGTGAATTGGTTGTCTCTGGTGGACGAAACGTTTCTTTAATAAAATGCGAAAACCTGCAGTGCGTGTCTTATTGACATACTGTGGTATACTATATCATTGAACTATCCGGGTAGTGAGGAACAAGTTATAGGTGACAGTGTGTATTTCCGAGACAGAATAATTAGTGACGATTGTTTGTACGTGTGAAGCCGAGCAGAAGTCAGCTGACAAGTTCCTGAACATGTTAACGTAACTGGTCTTCCCTTGCGTTAAGTTATTCACCATTATATTCGAGTATCCTGTCTGCAAGTAACGATCGAAATCGTAATAACCATGATTGTAAACAAGTCACGTAACGGAATAGATTTGAACCCATCCGAAACCAATCCTAGAACTAGCCAGCATGGTACAGTGGTAAGAGCGCTGGCCTACTAGAACTAGCTTGTCATGGGTTCTAATTCTGCTCATTTCATTGTTTATTATGTAATGGCAGCTGCTCTTATTCCACCTCATAAGAAGCGTCACCTAATATTTTACAACTACCACAGTTTTCTTCACTCGTGGATGTCTCTAAAAGACCTGTGTATCAACGGTATTACATACCGCCGACAGGTATGTTAATGAGACACAATATGCGGTTTATGGCGCTTCATTGAGAAGACTTTATGTCCACCTAGGACTTTATCAACTGATAAAGTCCTTGGTGGACGAGACACTTCCCAATAAAACACCATAAACCGCTTATAGTCTGTCATTCACTGTACCTCCTGATCCCATCGACCTCTTACCTCTACCTCATATTTCTTACATGTATATTATTCTGAGATATGCCTCTCTGCGTGTATACATACTGAGATATACACCTCAATGTGTGTATACATCAAGATAAACATCTCTAGGTGTGTTCTCTACATTAGGTATTCATACACTGAAATATAAACAACTTGGTGAGTATATACGCTTACATCGGATTTTCCTGATATATACACCTCTAGGTGTATATACACAGATATACAATTTCTGGTGTATATACAGTCCAAGATATATATTTCGAGGTGTATGCACTCCCATATTATATATATATATATATATATATATATATACACACATACCTCTGAGTGGATACACGCCCATGTATACACCTGTGGGTGTATGCACCTTCAGATATATACCACTGTGTATATACACTCATATATACACCTCTGGTTGTGTTTACCCTTCCACCGTATAGTTGGTTCACGTTGCTCGGGCTTCCTAAGTCTGGTGCTGACAATTACCTTCAAGTTCTGGCTCAAACAACTGGCAGCAGTTGCTGATGTAACAGCGCTGCGTCCTCAGCCTCTTCACTCACGAAATTGGTGAATCAACGCACGAAATTACTCCGTGATTGTTCTTCCAGTTCTACTGCTTCAAGTGTGCCTATTGAGAAGGATGGAAAGAAGGTAGTGGAGGAAGTAGAGTAGGATATGAGGGAGAGAAGAGAATAGAGAGCGAAAAGGGATAGCTGGATCAAGGAAAAAAAACTAGAAATAGAGGGAGAGGTGAATTTACGACTGGATAAAGTCGAGAAGGAAAATAATGAGGAAGCAAGGAAGAAATAGCTCGACGGAGAATCTTAAAAAAAAATAAAATAAAGAGGAGAAGCTGCACAAATTACTCTCTCTTACCAAAGAATCGCTTTATTGACGTCAAATATTTTTTTAAAATTAGGACGTATGTACCTTCCAAGCAAACAACCGGTCGATCCTTTAATTCAGTGACACACTACTCCCTTTTCATAATGCTTTACCTGTAAGTCTAGCAAAAGACTAAGTTTCAAAGTCTATTCACACTCTATTGGAAACCCACAAACCATCATAACAAAACTAGAAGCAATGCTGTCACAGGCTTTTTCCTAAGAACTCACCGCATCTGCCTTCCTCGAACCCTCACTGAATTACACTACCGACGACCTTTTAAGGATTACATTCGACATGCTCATTCCAGAGTCAACTTGCCCAGACTTGACTCCACCAAAAAAGAGAAAAAAAGTTTTCCCCCCAATAATTCGTTTGGCAAAACACATCTCCAAGATCTTCTCCAAGTGCAAACTCTACCTAGCCACCAATGCCATTAATACAATCAAGGACATCACCCGACAGAAATAGAAAGCTGACTTGTAGGGATTTGATCATTTTTATTGTTTATTTTCAGAATTTTTTTTTTGTATATATGATGCACAACTCTTAATAAATCTGTTGCCTTTGCCCAGTGTAACATTTTATTTAATTTAGTTTTTCTAAACGTAATCTTGGATCAAGTTTTTCCTTCTAATACTATAGTCGTTCTAACAGGCATTTTTTTTTCCCAATCGTAAGCCATTTTTGGAAAAAAAAAATTAATTTTATAATAGTCACTCTTTCCAAGTGGATTTAATATAAAAAAAAAACCAGTAATTACCATGCCTCGAATTGGTGTGCTTTTCTCACTACAGTCGCTTCTTTAAAGTGTTGTCATAAAAATTATATAAAAGAATTTGCCTGACCACTTGCATAAACTGCCCAATCTATTTTTAGGGCAGAAACTCCAAGTTACAATGACTTATATTTACGTTCATTATAGTTGGATTTGTTTTTGTTGTACCTGCAAGGTCTGAGTCATAACATTAGAATGCCTCGTCAAATTACCTTCAGAGTTGAAGTGTTGGTACATCTTAGTTGAATTTTCGGACCTGTATAGGCTGTGTACAGTGCCATTTTGTCTATTTTATACCTGAAAAGAGCTAAACAGTTTCCCTGTGATAATCTTAAGAACTCCTTTTTTTGATCAGTTTCGCACTAATTTTGTAATTTTAATTGGAAAATAGTTATTTTTTTCGTAAGATTACTTGATCCTTGATCCTTTAATTCAGTGACACACTACTCCCTTTTCATAATGCTTTACCTGTAAGTCTAGCAAAAGACTAAGTTTCAAAGTCTATTGGAAACCCACAAACCATCATAACAAAACTAGAAGCAATGCTGTCACAGGCTTTTTCCTAAGAACTCACCGCATCTGCCTTCCTCGAACCCTCACTGAATTACACTACCGACGACCTTTTAAGGATTACATTCGACATGCTCATTCCAGGGTCAACTTTGAACAGCTTCAAACTTTAGAGGAAAACGCATCTAACACACAAAAAAAAAACTTTTAGTTTTAGGCTAAGTGAAAATTTCTATATTTTCTAAAACTATTAAAATATAAATGATTGTTTTCCCATGCGATAACTGGAGAATACATCTGATGGTCTTTAAAGGTTTGTCTTCATAATGGGTTGTGTAACACTAAATTTGACATTTTTATTAAACAGAGGTTAGCAACACACAAGGGGTTGTGCGACAACCCCTTGTGTGTTGCTAACCTTACTGTCGGCTTCAAAACTTTGTATATTTTACGTAGTGGAAAGTTCAGATAGCTTCTTGAGTGTAAAAGAGCCAATTTTAGTCTAATTTACTGTGAATTGCTCCTAAGCTCTATTTGGCTGCTATCTATGCCAGTTACCTTCCACATTAGACAAAAATATGTTTCGGTGGCTGTGTGATCTAAGTAGAGCCTTTTCCTAATTCCATAACCCCTGTGCCTCAACCCACACAAAAGGAATAGTAGAGAGTGTAACATAAGTTTCAGACACAGCCAATTATAAAATTACCTGTACTGTAACTCAATTCTTTTGAAACGTCCAAGAGCTGTAGTTGTCTACAAAAAGCTCTTGATTCAATGAACTGAAGCTACAGTTTTTTTTGCATGTATCAAATCTGATTACCTCTCATTCCCCGGGCGCTGCATAACCCATAGGAATTTTGAGCTCCATTATAAAACAATAGAGACCCAGGTGCTACAGGTGAACACGTTTAAACACGATATATTGGCACCAATCAGCTGTGTTCTTAAGATTCTCGCAAATGGCGAAACTTGTCGGGAAATTTCTGTAGAACTGATAAACTTTAGTGGCCCAGGAGACGGGTTTCAGTGGCGGGGGACTATGTATCATGTGTATCACGGACACCAGTTGTATCATATGTATCACGGACACCAGTAAACTAAACATAATGAAACTCAAGTTATTCTGCCATGCGAGAAGATATAACAGGGTACAGAATTAATATTTTTTTAATTTTGTTGCACAGATAAAAGTGATCTAAACAGCTAAAGAGAATTGCGTAGTTTGTCAGCTTTACAGCCCAATTCAAATATTTTTTTACAAATAAGGTAAAATGACTACAAATCCCACTAAAAAGTATTATCCTTCTCAAAGTCGGACACACGAGTTAATAAGGAATTCTCAAGTAACAATTCCAAATTTATAATTTTATTACGTTATAAAATTGTAAATTACGCAGTTCAGAACCTATAAAGAAACCTTTACTAATTATCACACAGAAAGCAATATTCCAATTTGCTTAATAAAACTGGAAAATTGTGGCTTATAGAAGCCAGTAATAAGTACCTTCCTATGAATAAAATAGAGCAGTGCTAAAAGTTTGTAGCTGATCAAACGAGACATTCTCCAGTTATCGCATGAAAGCCAATAATCCCTGCATTTAACTGCGAATAAATAAGCAAATTTGCACCTACATAGCCTATAACTTTATTGAAATATTTCTTGTGGAAGATGCATCAGTATTTAAGGTTTCAAGCCCCTCAAAAGCGACAAGTTATTTTACTGAAAAATAACAAATTTTAAAAAAATCGACAAAGTGGCATTTACTCTCTTGAGCAACCTGAACCTTCTTCTAAGTAGGACACACCAGTGCTGAAAGTTTATATCCAACCAGATGAGTTTTCAAATTACTGCATGGAAATCAAAATCACTTTCTGGTCATTAAAAATGACCAACAGGTACTTGCATATTCCAATAACAAACTCGATATTTGGAATCTGATCGTATCCCCATTTGGGGAATACCTGATTAAAAATATAAAAAAAAAGTTTTATATGATTGTAGAGAATTATAACCAGAATAATTCTTTGAAAACTGACAATATTAAAAACTTACCGGTTAATGGTTTGTAAAAATTTAATACATTTAGCTTGATCCTCAATACAAAGAGGATGCAGATAGCAGTCCAGAAGTGAATATTTTCTTTATTTTGTAAAGACTGAAGAGCATTAACAATTGAATGATTGAAAATTATTATTATTGAATAATGAAAATTATTATTATTATTAAATAATGAAAATTATTATTATTATTAAAGTTATACCAAGCACTAAACCCATGAAAGTCATTTAGTGCCAGGGGAATGGGAGGTAATCAGATTCGAACCAAGGAAGGGGAAGGTTATTTCTTTGAATGGAGAGACCTTCCCTAGGTATACCACTTGAGTGAATTGCGCTAAAGGTACTGGGCTTTTGAAACTGTTGCTGTTCAGCTCCTTGGCCTCTTGGGAGAGTTGAGCTATAGCTCGTAAGACTCCTGAGAGTTGAGCTGTAGCCTGTTTTTTTTTTTTTTTTTAAGGTTTTAAGAAGACGTACTGAGCCTCTTGCGTGGAGTAAGGTATAGACTCTGAAGTTCTGGAATACTTGGAACATAATTCGAACCTTACAGCGACCGAAAAATATCTCATTCTCTTAGCATATTATGTAGTCTCTCACTTATCTTTTTAAATTCCCCCCCTCTCTCCCCCCCCCCAACTGTTGTATATTGAAATAAATGTATTTACTCTCAAGTTTCTCGTCTTGATTTTAGATTTATGCCACTTAAATTTCAACTTTTTTTTTTTTGTTCATTTTTTTACGAATATTGCTAAACTCTGCCTAATTTACAATGTTTTCCAGCTAGACTCACGCTTTTTTCGTTTACACTGTCGCTTAACTCGTGTTTATTTAGATTATTCGATCTATATTTGAATAAAAAGTCTTTATAAATGCATTTGTTTCAGATTTTTTTTTTTTTTTTTTTTCATCTGGTTTGTCTGGGTGCGCCTAAACTGTGAAAAAAATATATAAGTTGTTAGGTGGAAAAGTAGGTTAGTTATAGATGCCGGGAATGGGGTCATGTGTTTGCTTATCGCACCTCTACTAAACTACACACAACCTACAGTTGTACATCAGTGCCGATAAAATGAAGAATTTGGCGAATGTGCAACATCTGGGTATCTTTTCTTGTAGATATTTCGCCATCTAGTGGCTTTATCAATACATGGACCTACGGTATTCTGCTACATCCCTTCCTGTGTGCAATGACATTCTAATTCATAAATTGTGTATAGAGTCTGCTTCCTCCATTTCCTCTTCTACATTACCTCACTTCCAAACAATCCTGAAATGAAATAGTTATTACCAACGCCTTTTTTTCTGTTCACTTGCGTCTTAATCTTACGTTTATTTCGTGTTTTCTGTCGGCCCCAATCCAAGCCTTGCAGACGGTCTGTCCCTGTCCACCCTGTCATGTCATACTGGCCTTTTGTCCTCTTAGGTCGTCATGCTCATTTCCTAAATTCTTTCCTCGTTGGTCAGTCCTCTCAGCTGTGGAACCATTATTGTTGCATACCTCAGGCTATTCTCTAATTTCTCTGGTCGTAAATAGATACGGGCAAGAATTAAAAACCTAAATTAAAATGGCTTGTCGCTCACCAGCGGCATTATTCTTAGATTACTATAATAAAACCCTGGTGGGCGAAACATCTTAATGTCATTCAACTGATCAAGCGTAGATTCTACGCTGATTTCAAGCTTTACTCTTCATCATACTGTAATTCCTCCACATTCTGATCACAGATCATGTAATCTCAAACGCAGTAATATACTCGACGACTCCCATGTAACAATCATCTACTTACGACCCGTCCTAATCCTCTATTCTTTCTGGCTTCTGCCACCAGATCCTGACTTTATTGATCATTCACCTACTTGGCCTGTATCTTTTCGTTTTCAAATAATTTGTATTTTACTTTGGAATATTTACAATCTAATATTATATGGTTCACCTCGTCTTTTATAACTCGTCTGCTGACATGCCCACTCTAAATATGTAAAACACATCCATTTCTTCCATACTCCCTTCCTATCATTGCCTACGCTTTGTTATCCTCATCACCTTGCGTACAAAATTCATCCATCAACTTTTGTAATTTGCCTTCAGAATAACCTAAAATAACTGAGTCATCAGCAAAACGCAACTGTGATAACTCCCACCTTGTATCTGATCCAACATCCTTCACTCCCACAATTCCCAATAACTTAGAGTTCACTTATGTCACACCCTTATCTATGAATATATTAAACAACCACAATGACACAATCATCCCTAAGTCCTACTTTCACTTATAGTCCTCTCCCTCCAACATGCTCTCACCTGAGGCTCACGCTCTGCATAAAAACTTAACTGCTTTTAGTAACCTACCTCGTCTTTCATTCATTTGCAACATGTGCCCTATGGTTCCCATATCCACTTATAATATGCATTTTATAAACCTTCAAAGGCATCAAACAGTTCCTTACCTTTATCTAAGTACTGCTTCTCTGCGATCCTACTTTGTCTTACCACAAATCCTTTCAGTAATAATTTTACTATAAACTTTACCCGGTATACTCAGCAGACTTACCCCCCTATAATTCTTACATTATCCACTGTACCCTTTTCCCCATATACAAGGGAACTATACCTGCATGCTCCTTCGGTACCTTCCCTTCTTTGACGCATATACTGAACAATCACACCAACCACTCCATCACTATCTTCACCTGTTTTTAACATCCCTATTTTAACCTAGTTTATCCCAGCCGCTTTATCCCCCTTTCATTCTACCACTGCCTCATGGTTTTCTCCCCACTTGCACCTCGGGCTCCTCCTTTATCCCCCTATGCATGAAATCACTATCTCACCTTCATTAGTAACATTAAACAACTCATCAAAATATCTTGCCCATATTTTTCGTACCTCAACCTCATCTAACATCTCTCCTCTTTCGTTCTTAAATGGTGTGTCTGTGTGTGTGCTCACCTAATTGTGGTTGCAGGGGTCGATTCAAAGCTCCTGGCTCCTGTGTGTGTGTGTGTGTGAGCGCTCACCTATTTGTAGTTGAAAGGGTCGATACATAGCTGTGTGTATACTCGCCTATTTGTTGTTGCAGGAGTCGATACATAGCTCCTGGCCGCGCCTCTTCACTGATCGCTACTAGGTCCTCTCTCCCTGCTCCATGAGCTTTATCATACCTCGTCTTAAAACTATTGTATGGTTCTTGCCTCCACTGCGTGTGTGTGTGTGTATTCATCTATTTGTAGTTGCAGGAGTCGATTCACAGCTGTGTGCGCGCGTGCCTGTATACGCATGTGAACGTACGTGCGTGTGCACGCTACAAAGTATAATGAACACTGATCAGTGAGAAACCATACGAGATCCCTAGTTGAAGTCATCAGATGAGAAGGAATGAGGAGACACCAGATATTTGTGTGAGAAAAAAGTAGTGAATTCCTTGCCTGTTAAGATCATCATCTTGTTGGAGTATAGCTTCTTGGGTCCTCAAGGTGCTTGATATCTCATATAAGAGTGCCATTTATGGGATGTAAAGGTGTTAAGATTACCTCTCATACAGAACTGTCCTTATCTGGGAGTGTGTCTGGGTAATTCTTGTATCACAAGATGCTCTTAAAACAAGAATAAAAGAGAAAAGCACTGTGATAGGCCTGCTGTATTACGCTATGTGTTTCCTGTCCTTCACACTAAAGTGAGCAGCCAGTATTTAAAAAGTATTGTTTTGAGGGCGTCTGGGTTACTGTTGTGTGTGTGCCAAATTAAAATCTATCCAGGGATGTGTTTTTATTAATTATTTAATCACATCTGGTCTGAAATTTCCTTATGAAATGTTAATGTTCGGTATGGATTCAATTAGTGAGGCTTCAATTGATTTTAGTTTGAGTCTTGTATCGACCATGTCATGGCATCGACGAGGACACCTGAAACTAAGTTAGCATGTAATGTGATGAACAAGATGGTGGACTGTCAAGACGGCCTGATAATCCTCACCGAGTGCCACCAACTTTTCCATGTGATGACCATTTGCAAGTCTAATGTGTAAAATGTACAGGTGCATGAGTACCATTTTTCATGGCCAGCAGCAATGAATCCTTAATGTATTGATTCATTCCTTCCTTCCCCCTCTCTCTCTCTCTCTCTCTCTCTCTCTCTCTCTCTCTCTCTCTCTCTCTCTCTCTCTCTCTCTCTCTCTCTCTCTCTCTCTCTCTCTCTTCTCTCTCTCTCTCATCTCTCTCTCTCTCTCTCTCTCTCTCTCTCTCTCTCTCTCTCTCTCTCTCTCTCTCTCTCTCTCTCTCTCTCTCTCTCTCTCTCTCTCTCTCTCTCTCTCTCTCTCTCTCTCTCTCTCTCTCTTGTCTCTCTCTCTCTCTCTCTCTCTCTCTCTCTCTCTCTCTCTCTCTCTCTCTCTCTACTCTCTTCTCTCTCTCTCTCTCTTCTCTCTCTCTCTCTCTCTCTCTCTCTCTCTCTCTCTCTCTCTCTCTCTCTCTCTCTCTCTCTCTCTCTCTCTCTCTCTCTCTCTCTCTCTCTCTCTCTCTCTCTCTCTCTCTCACTTCTGTGGCACTGTAATTTGATTTGACAGCAGTAAACAATCTCCATTATAGCAATCATTTCCCCAATGGCTTTATTTCTCACTTTCATATCCGTACCCATTGTTTCTCCGAAGGTAGTTTGAGCATGAAAATGTCGCGTTATTTACGCACCCCAGCTGTTCCTTCCCTTCTTACCGATGTCCTCTTTGAAGATGTCATTATATTTATTCGCTAACCGTCTTCTCTAATATCCCGGAGTTGACATTCATTGTACTTCAGATATACATTTCATAATCGCGTACCCTGGTGGTCACTAGACTGTGCTCGGACTATTCGTCTCGATCGTGCAGCTTAAGAACGTCACCGGTACTATTTTTCTACCGCCCCCTATCATGCCTTGACATAACCAAAGGTCCATACCCACCGTTTCGTACGGGCTGCTAACTGTGCTTGATAGCGGGCTTACGTCTCGAGTCTGAACGCCACCACATCTACGAGTGCGGTGTGGGGAAAAAAAAGCGAGAAATGGCAAACAAGTACTCACTTTAATCAGATCCTCTCCTTGACGTTAATGGTGTGGAGTTAAAATCACAATAGAACATCACACTGCACCGGTCTCTTTGTGGTCTACACCTGTCTCCTGCCTTTCTGAAGCCTAATTTCTTCCATGAAATTACTTCATTGGATTTCCACCTGTCGATTTTATTAATACTATAAAACTAATTTTACCTCATTTGAACGCACTTCGGCTTTGTCAAAGTGCCAACCTACAACAGCTGTAACTATTGATATACATTCATGATCCCGTATTTTATCCCTTATACTCATCGGCTTTGAAATGGAAATATGTTGTAGTTCTTCATTTTCGAGACTTATGTCAATTATTATAATCACGAGGGAGCGCTAAACCCGTAGGATTATACAGCGCATGGGGAACCGGAGCACAGATCCAATTTCCTGGATGAGGAGCCCATCACCAGCGTCAAGGAACCTGCCTTGAGGGATCGGTTATGTCAAGCTACGACCTTTTCTACTACAAACAGCTCTTAGTAGTTAGATGGGGAGTATAGTTAGCAGAAAACTTGTGTGGTATTGAGGCTGAAGGTGTTCCACTAGGTTTTATACTTAGCACAACCTCGTTTCTAATTTCCCATCGATGACCTTGACTTGCAACAAAATCTGAACATGCTTTCCTCTTTATATTTAGGAAATTTCCTCATTGTGCTGGCACAAGCACGTATTATTTATCCACGTCATTACAGAGTGCAACTGGCTGCGCGTGCGACTGGGCAGCATTACATAGCTTACAGTTTTGGGCCCCAAAACGAACTTAATCACCCTAAGTCACCGAGACATCTTCCCTAAATGACTTTCCTGTCCCTACCTGCCAAACTGTTAATTTTCTTGGGGTTCTTTTTGACTTTGATGTCGTAGTTATCGCATATTACATCCCAGAAGCCTACGCATCTTCACTGACTGAATTTACTCAACAAATTTTGCCACAATTTGCCTGGAGAAAGACCGATAAGCGTATTCTTTGTTTGGATTTATTCTTATCTAAAATCGATTATAGAGGCACAGTATATTTCTCATCTTCGGCAACAATTCTTTTGAACGATGTCGTCCATCATTAGGAACTGCTCTTGTGTCTGAGAATCTTCCCTTCTTTCATAATGTTAAGTCTTTCGTCGGGACTAATATTCCTTCATTGTGAAATCATCTAGAATTAGATGCTCATTATTTTTGTTATCATCTTCCCTTTCAAGATCTTCCTGATCCTGCGATCTACTGAAATAACGTTGATGTCGCTTCTCTTTATTACGTCTTTCTGATCTTCAAATTATCATTACCTCACTTGGTCTGTTTCCCTTCTTCATATTTTTCTATCCCACCTTGGAAGAGCCGAGTATGTCTTTTTCCATTCAGAAAGTTTAGCGTCTTGGTTTTGGGAGCCTATTACTGTGTACATACACAGCTCAAAAGCTCCAGATAATGTGATACGAATATTTTTTCCTGATAAAAAGATACAGGCTGGATACCACCAGTATTTTCATAGTCAAAGCACTTATTGTCGCTATCGAAAACACTGCTTTTCCTATCCACTTTTTCTTCACAACCCGTCGTCCTTTGCATTAAACGCTAATTGAGTCGCCCTTTCAGAACTGCAAGTATCGCGGTTCAGAACCTTCCAATCTCAAGCTGTGATTTTTTTCATATTTTTCAGTACCGTCTCGGTGTATTCGAGATCGCTGTCAGCGTCGCTGGACCGAGTTTGTGACTAACAAGGTCTTAATTAAATTGTAAATATGATTCTTGTTGACGTCTTCCCCATCACTCGTTTGTGAGAAACGATGCTCACGTGACTACATAATGAACATACACAAAACCCACATATTTATCTCGTGGATAGACTCCCAGCATCTCTAAGAATTGCCAGGTCTTGTTCACTATTAAATACCTTCCATTGTTTAACCTCTTCATTTGTTCTCGGCCTCTTTTTTCAATGCCCTGATGCCCTCTAATATCAATTTCAATGGAGAGACTTAAGTGTAAGTTAACTCTGACATACTGCACTGTATATCTGTCACAGGTCTGAGGCTACTAAATAATATTAAAAATATGCAATAAAAATGTAATGCGTATACTAAACTAATTCGGAATAGCAAAAAAAAAAAAAAAAAAAAAAAAAAAAAATCATAGCCTAAAATTGAGTAAAAAAAAAAAAAAAAAACACCAGTGGTCATATTGACACTAACTCACTTTACAGACCTCAGCTTGTATACGCTGTCTGGTTTCTTCTTTCTAAATTACATGGTGTAAAAGATGAAGATCGAAGAATGCAGTGAATGGCACCGATGACCGTAATTTTGTTCGAAACAACAGCTAAATAAGGGAGCCTCAAGGTACTAAACAAGTCCTTCAAGAAACAGACTACGAAGAAATTTTTCAAGCGTTTGTGATACTAAACAGATTTGACAGATCTAAACACGAAGATCTATTTCAAGTGTAGAGTGATTCAATGACACGAAATAATAACATGAAACTCTGAGGGAGGCGATGCGATCTAATGTGGACACAATTTTGTTAAACAGAGTTACAGAACACTAGAACAAACTGCATACAAAAATGTACTAGTACAAAACCTGTAAAATATAACGTTGAACAAGTACTTTGAAAATATTAGTTTCAATTAGATACAATGCAGGATGTGTGTGTCCACTGGAACTATAACACTGAAAACAAACACACACACACATTTCCGACTTAACTCTGGCTGCGAGGGTCAAGATTCGCATCCTGGCCTCTCTTCTTAACTTTTCTTTTACATACAGATGGCTAGTCATTATTTTAAACATGTATAATTTCTAATGTGATCACATTTACACTATCATTATCAATTTACTATTGTCGTGATCCATACACTAATATTACTGAAATCACAAAGTAAAAAAAACTGGTCAATATATTTGTTCTTTTTACATTTAACAATCCATATCCATAATATATTCATTGGCAGTAAGTTTCAACAAATTTTAAAAAAAGAACATATATCACCACCATTTTTTTTCGAAAGAAATACTGGATTCTTAAAGAAGCACCCTATATAGGGAGAAGCATTAATCCAAGAGAAGCTGTAACCGTCAGAGCACAACCCCGTTAAAACACAACGTCGGAGACGTCTTAAGTGATTGTGATTGGCTTTACTTGTCTCTGGTATCGTGGGCTCTCTTATATATAATTTTTGAAACAGTGTATAGAGTCTGTCTCCACTCATTCATCGTCTGGTCATTCCACTTCCTGACTACACTCGGGCAGAAGAAATATTTCCAGACATTCTTGAGGCTCACGCTTCTGTAACTTTCATTTGTGATCCATTGTTCGGGGTTTCTGCCAGAAAACAATCTTTTCCTATTTACCCATTTAAGTCTTACAAGCAACTCTTTACCCATTTAAGTATTACAAGCAACTCTTTTTACCCATTTAAGTCTTACAAGCAACTCTTTTTACCCATTTAAGTCTTACAAGCAACTCCTTTTACCCATTTAAGTCTTACAAGCAACTCCTTTTACCCATTTAAGTCTTACAAGCAACTCCTTTTACCCATTTAAGTCTTACAGGCAACTCCTTTTACCCATTTAAGTCTTACAGGCAACTCCTTTTACCCATTTAAGTCTTAACACTCTTTTAAGTCTTACAGACTCCTTTTACCCATTTAAGTCTTACAGGCAACTCCTTTTACCCATTTAAGTCTTACAGGCAACTCTTTTTACCCATTTAAGTCTTACAAGCAACTCTTTTTACCCATTTAAGTCTTACAAGCAACTCTTCTTACCCATTTAAGTCTTACAAGCAACTCTTCGTACCCATTTAAGTCTTACAAGCAACTCTTTTTACCCATTTAAGTCTTACAAGCAACTCTTTTTACCCATTTAAGTCTTACAAGCAACTCTTTTTACCCATTTAAGTCTTACAAGCAACTCTCTTTACCCATTTAAGTCTTACAAGCAACTCTTTTACCCATTTAAGTCTTACAAGCAACTCTTTTACCCATTTAAGTCTTACAAGCAACTCTTTTACCCATTTAAGTCTTACAAGCACTCTTTACCCATTTAAGTCTTACAAGCAACTCTCTTTACCCATTTAAGTCTTACAAGCAACTCTCTTTACCCATTTAAGTCTTACAAGCAACTCTCTTTACCCATTTAAGTCTTACAAGCAACTCTCTTTACCCATTTAAGTCTTACAAGCAACTCTCTACCCATTTAAGTCTTACAAGCAACTCTCTACCCATTTAAGTCTTACAAGCAACTCTTTACCCATTTAAGTCTTACAAGCCTCTACCCATTTAAGTCTTACAAGCAACTCTTTACCCATTTAAGTCTTACAAGCAACTCTTTACCCATTTAAGTCTTACAAGCAACTCTTTACCCATTTAAGTCTTACAAGCAACTCTTTACCCATTTAAGTCTTACAAGCAACTCTTTACCCATTTAAGTCTTACAAGCAACTCTTTACCCATTTAAGTCTTACAAGCAACTCTTTACCCATTTAAGTCTTACAAGCAACTCTTTACCCATTTAAGTCTTACAAGCAACTCTTATCTTAATGTCTCCACTGGTTCTTATATCTTCTAGAATCATCTTGTTCACTTCTTTAGCCTCTATCATATTTATGAGGAAGCACTAAACCCGTAAGCATCACACAGCATCTGAGGAATACAAGATAATCAGATCTGATCCAAGGAATGGGAAGACTAGTCCAATTCTTTGGCTAAAAAGCCCCACATCAGCATCAAGGAACTTGCCTAGAGAGGCTAGTGGGCTGACGTGCGTCTCCCAGGGGCTGTTGGGTACTGCTCAATTACCTTGAATCTTCACTCACTTCCTGGTTGTATTTTTCCATCATACGATTATCTTAACTATGTAACTGACGGGGATGAATCTCAATAACTTCTCGTATTACCAACCATGCAATTCACCCAGGATGCCTGTATACACATCAAGTTCTGTTCACTTATTTGTGGCTGCAAGAGTCGAGTTTCAACTCCTGGCCCCGCCTCTCCACTCCTCACGAACAGTACAATGAAAAACAAAATCTAGAAAATTCTTTGCCTAAATTAGGATAATTTTTTTCCCCTTCTTCCACATTTGCTGTGATTTAAAGCCCAAGACTTTGAATGAATTAAGGATATGTTTGGACTGCTAATAATGAACTTTGTTATTGTATTAATTATAATGGAAGTCTCAAGCGATAATACGGTAATTCAACACAGCAAACGTGTATTGATATTTTGCAATCTGTATATTTTCAATTCGAATTGATAATTTGCAACTTGCATTAATAATTTGTAATTTGTACTGTTTGTAATTTGTAGTGATAATTTTCAGTTTGTATTAATACTTTTCAATTTGTATTGTTTGTAATTTGTATTGATAGTTTGCAATTTGTATTCATAGTTTGCAGTTTGTATTGTTTGCAATCTGTATTGATAATTTGCAATCTGTATTGATTGCAATTTGATAAAAAAAAGTGAAAAAACAAAAAAGGTTAAGGTGCTTTATCTCATGATCAGACATCACAACTAACTTCATCTCGAGTGACTGACTCTGATAGTGACATGATGAACGTCGAGTGACTGACTCTGATAGTGACATGATGAACGTCGAGTGACTGACTCTGATAGTGACATGATGAACGTCGAGTGACTGACTCTGATAGTGACATGATGAACGTCGAGTGACTGACTCTGATAGTGACATGATGAACGTCGAGTGACTGACTCTGATAGTGACATGATGAACGTCGAGTGACTGACTCTGATAGTGACATGATGAACGTCGAGTGACTGACTCTGATAGTGACATGATGAACGTCGAGTGACTGACTCTGATAGTGACATGATGAACGTCGAGTGACTGACTCTGATAGTGACATGATGAACGTCGAGTGACTGACTCTGATAGTGACATGATGAACGTCGAGTGACTGACTCTGATAGTGACATGATGAACGTCGAGTGACTGACTCTGATAGTGACATGATGAACGTCGAGTGACTGACTCTGATAGTGACATGATGAACGTCGAGTGACTGACTCTGATAGTGACATGATGAACGTCGAGTGACTGACTCTGATAGTGACATGATGAACGTCGAGTGACTGACTCTGATAGTGACATGATGAACGTCGAGTGACTGACTCTGATAGTGACATGATGAACGTCGAGTGACTGACTCTGATAGTGACATGATGAACGTCGAGTGACTGACTCTGATAGTGACATGATGAACGTCGAGTGACTGACTCTGATAGTGACATGATGAACGTCGAGTGACTGACTCTGATAGTGACATGATGAACGTCGAGTGACTGACTCTGATAGTGACATGATGAACGTCGAGTGACTGACTCTGATAGTGACATGATGAACGTCGAGTGACTGACTCTGATAGTGACATGATGAACGTCGAGTGACTGACTCTGATAGTGACATGATGAACGTCGAGTGACTGACTCTGATAGTGACATGATGAACGTCGAGTGACTGACTCTGATAGTGACATGATGAACGTCGAGTGACTGACTCTGATAGTGACATGATGAACGTCGAGTGACTGACTCTGATAGTGACATGATGAACGTCGAGTGACTGACTCTGATAGTGACATGATGAACGTCGAGTGACTGACTCTGATAGTGACATGATGAACGTCGAGTGACTGACTCTGATAGTGACATGATGAACGTCGAGTGACTGACTCTGATAGTGACATGATGAACGTCGAGTGACTGACTCTGATAGTGACATGATGAACGTCGAGTGACTGACTCTGATAGTGACATGATGAACGTCGAGTGACTGACTCTGATAGTGACATGATGAACGTCGAGTGACGCTCTGATAGGACATATGAATGGTGACTGACTCTGATAGTGACATGATGAACGTCGAGTGACTGACTCTGATAGTGACATGATGAACGTCGAGTGACTGACTCTGATAGTGACATGATGAACGTCGAGTGACTGACTCTGATAGTGACATGATGAACGTCGAGTGACTGACTCTGATAGTGACATGATGAACGTCGAGTGACTGACTCTGATAGTGACATGATGAACGTCGAGTGACTGACTCTGATAGTGACATGATGAACGTCGAGTGACTGACTCTGATAGTGACATGATGAACGTCGAGTGACTGACTCTGATAGTGACATGATGAACGTCGAGTGACTGACTCTGATAGTGACATGATGAACGTCGAGTGACTGACTCTGATAGTGACATGATGAACGTCGAGTGACTGACTCTGATAGTGACATGATGAACGTCGAGTGACTGACTCTGATAGTGACATGATGAACGTCGAGTGACTGACTCTGATAGTGACATGATGAACGTCGAGTGACTGACTCTGATAGTGACATGATGAACGTCGAGTGACTGACTCTGATAGTGACATGATGAACGCCGAGTGACTGAAGCTGATAGTGACATGAACCTCGAGTGACTGACTGATAGACATGAGTATCGAGTGACTGACTCTGATAGTGACATGATGAACCTCGAGTGACTGACTCTGATAGTGACATGATGAACTTCGAGTGACTGAAGTTCATGTGACATGATGAACCTCGAGTGACTAAAGTTCATGTGACAAGATGAACCTCGAGTGACTGACTCTGATAGTGACATGATGAACTTCGAGTGACTGAAGTTCATGTGACATGATGAACCTCGAGTGACTAAAGTTCATGTGACAAGATGAACCTCGAGTGACTGAAGTTCATGTGACATGATGAACCTCGAGTGACTGAAGTTCATGTGACATGATGAACCTCGAGTTACTGAAGTTCATGTGACATGATGAACCTCGGGTGACTGACGTTCATGTGACATGATGAACCCCGGGTGACTGACGTTCATGTGACATGATGAACCCCGGGTGACTGACGTTCATGTGACATGATGAACCCCGGGTGACTGACGTTCATGTGACATGATGAACCCCGGGTGACTGACGTTCATGTGACATGATGAACCCCGGGTGACTGACGTTCATGTGACATGATGAACCCCGGTGACTGACGTTCATGTGACATGAGCCCGGTGACTGACGTTCATGTGACATGAGCCCGGACTGACGTTCATGTGACATGAGCCCGGGTGACTGACGTTCATGTGACATGAGCCCGGGTGACTGACGTTCATGTGACATGAGCCCGGGTGACTGACGTTCATGTGACATGAGCCCGGGTGACTGACGTTCATGTGACATGAGCCCGGGTGACTGACGTTCATGTGACATGAGCCCGGGTGACTGACGTTCATGTGACATGAGCCCGGGTGACTGACGTTCATGTGACATGAGCCCGGGTGACTGACGTTCATGTGACATGAGCCCGGGTGACTGACGTTCATGTGACATGAGCCCGGGTGACTGACGTTCATGTGACATGAGCCCGGGTGACTGACGTTCATGTGACATGAGCCCGGGTGACTGACGCATTGCATGAGCTGACCGATGAGACTCCCGGGTGACTGACGTTCATGTGACATGAGCCCGGGTGACTGACGTTCATGTGACATGAGCCCGGGTGACTGACGTTCATGTGACATGAGCCCGGGTGACTGACGTTCATGTGACATGAGCCCGGGTGACTGACGTTCATGTGACATGAGCCCGGGTGACTGACGTTCATGTGACATGAGCCCGGGTGACTGACGTTCATGTGACATGAGCCCGGGTGACTGACGTTCATGTGACATGAGCCCGGGTGACTGACGTTCATGTGACATGAGCCCGGGTGACTGACGTTCATGTGACATGAGCCCGGGTGACTGACGTTCATGTGACATGAGCCCGGGTGACTGACGTTCATGTGACATGAGCCCGGGTGACTGACGTTCATGTGACATGAGCCCGGGTGACTGACGTTCATGTGACATGAGCCCGGGTGACTGACGTTCATGTGACATGAGCCCGGGTGACTGACGTTCATGTGACATGAGCCCGGGTGACTGACGTCTGCAGCAAGTTATCGTCGTACGGTTGCTTCATAATTAGTGTAGCAACAGCTGTATGATAGTTTCTAACGAAATGCTCATGATTATTGATGCAACAAGGTTAATTACCACGTCCATCATGGAAATTGATGCAATTGCCTCTTCATGATTTACGAATCGTATTTTGTGGCTGCAACGAATTTTGTAATGCTAGGAGGAAGTCACTGAGAAAATTTCTTGCTAATTGGTCTGAAGCAGGAGATTGTCTTAATTACCTTGGGCGAAGTAATTAAAATCACTGCATCATCCACTTCACGTTTTTCAGTGGTCATGAATAAAATGGAATGACGGTACTGTTGTTAGTGAACAGAAGCCAAAACAACATCGGTGTTCCTCAATGTCCATCCCTCACTCTCTCCACCCATCCCTACCTCTCTCCATCGCCATCCTCGTCTATTCATTTCTACCAGCTTCTGAATATGCTATAATAAAATGCAAATTACAGGGTGTTTAACGCAGTGTTTTGTGAAGCTGAATTTCAGCTTCGGATGTTTCAGGAAGGCATTGGATCTTTATTGGCACCTTTATTAACTGGCTTAATATGCTAAATATCTCATATGATTCCCATCAACCCCTCGTCGTTCCCAGTAAACTCAAGATGAGTTATAATGAACGACTGTCTATGGATAAACAGGAGAATGGTGTGAGGATTCTAACCGTGGGCCGTTGCGCTTCCTAATGCTATTAAACGGCTTGAATTCCCTTCCATTCTTCCGTTTTTCATCTTATTAAAGAAGGTATAGATTAGGCTACATAAACGTATACAATATTAAAAATGGATAAGACGCCTCTGGCAAGGTGGTAGCTGAGTAGTAGTAGTCAGGTGTGAGCGAGTATTACTAGTCCTGCACCAGCTGCATAACTGCTGGTGCAGTAGTTACAAGGTACTTCAGTTTGTGGTAGTAACTGCTCAAGTAGTTCATACAACAAGCAGGGCTTTCTAGCACCCCCAGTAGCTCATACAACAAGCAGGGCTTTCTAGCACCCCCAGTAGCTCATACAACAAGCAGGGCTTTCTAGCACCCCCAGTAGCTCATACAACAAGCAGGGCTTTCTAGCACCCCCAGTAGCTCATACAACAAGCAGGGCTTTCTAGCACCCCCAGTAGCTCATACAACAAGCAGGGCTTTCTAGCACCCCCAGTAGCTCATACAACAAGCAGGGCTTTCTAGCACCCCCAGTAGCTCATACAACCAGCAGGGCTTTCTAGCACCCCCAGTAGCTCATACAACCAGCAGGGCTTTCTATGTCACCCCCAGTAGCCCTACAACAATTTACACGACTCATACAACAGCAGGGTTTTAGCACCAGTAGCTCATACAACCAGCAGGATCTTTCACCATTCCAGTAATTCATACAACCAGCAGGACCTTCCATCAATCAGGCAGACGTGCTCTTTCTTCAGTATTATCAACAGTACACCACCTGGCACACATACATACAATACGGACGACGTGAATGCAAATAAGAACATGCGGGTTAAGGAGTTTTATTGCGAAGACATTTCTTCCACCAGAGACTATCAACTCTGTGAATCATCTCTGGTGGACCAAACATCTTCCCATAATATGCCATACCCTCATTTTGCGTCTCATTTACATACTGTCTGAATACTCTACCACTATGTGATTAACAGGAAGGACCTTCCCTAAGTCAGATAGACACGCACCTCCTGAAAAGAGAAAAAAAAATCGTATTAGGGAAAGCACTTATATATGAAATATGTAACTATAAAGATATCTACGAGTAATATAAACACAGCGAAATAATTATAGTCGGTTGTCTCTCTTAATATTGGTTAGTGCAAAATTATGAAGGGTTTAGCGCTATAACACTCATTTATATATTTCAAATTAAAAAAATATGGATTTTTTTTTACAAAAATACATGATGAACCTTGAGTGACTGAAGTTGATGTTTACATTTGTATTTATGAAAAGGTGCGTGTGTGTGTGTGTGTGTGTGTGTGTGTGTGTGTGTGTGTGTGTGTGTTGAGGTATAGGGGGGAGTGGCGAAAGTAGGTGCAGAATGCCACTAACTTGGGTTCCGAGGAAAACAGAGATGTGGGAGTATCGTAGAGAGGTATATATGTCATTAGGTCATGCATAGGTGTTGTGTCCACGTAGCACGAGTTGTAGGAGGGGCGTTATGATGCTGGACGAATAATGATTCTCTTCAGTACTGTGAGTTTTAATGACTGCTGATTTAGACATTTTTTCCCTATTCTAATTTTCCCTAAAAATGAGTCATTACACATTTTTACTTGCGCATGTCTGTGTCGATGGATGACACCGTCAGTGTTGTGGGTTCTGCGTACATGCAAGGATTACAAAAAAAAATATTTAATATCGCCTCCTGTATTCCCCACATATCATTAATGATATTACCTGCTTGAAAATGTGTAGACCTAGCCTTGATGTCCTTGTGTTGAGTAAGATCATGAAATGGGAAAGTCAAGTGATTCTGTGACAATCGTGGCAAACCTTCTCTAGGTAAAATAATACACCTATCCATTTTGCTGTGTTTTTCTTTGGATATTAAAGAATATGTGGCACTCCGTCAGCAATCCTTTATGAATTTGTATACGGAAATTTAGTCCAGATTATTTTTAGTAGGATTAGGTTAAATTAAATTGCGCTTGTTATAATAAGATTAGGTAAGTTTTCTAAGGTTCTTATGGTACAAAATTATTAATTTTTACATTAACATAAATTAAAAAAATTTATCTTTAAACGTATAAGAATTTTTTTAGAAAGGACTTAATTTTAAACGAGTTCTTGCTAATTGACCAATTTTACTTATTCGCCACTATATATATAACGAAGGAAAGAATTAAACTGCATAATATCACAAATTTGGTGAGGTCAAATTTAACTTGCACGCTATTTATGTTGTTTTTATTAAAAGTTTAATGAGCCCGACACATACAGTGTGTATACTGTAACACTATCTCAGTAAGATTCATGAAAGAAGTACATTATTATGTCATAACCTTGAACAACCCTCTCCGTCCAAGCGGCGGCTTTTTCTAATTCCGTATTATATTCCCTTCTTGTTTTACGGTTGATAAGAGTGGAGAGTGAAGAGAGGATCGTGTAGAGCGATGAATGAGCATTTCTGCGTGTGGTTGAGTCTCATTTGTTGATGAATGAGGGTGAACGAAGCGTAAAATGGGATCACCGTGTTGTTAATTGTCTGTATCTGTGTTTGCATCAAAAATGGGCAAATGAATGTTGCTTGACTCAGGGCCTATGTCCAGGAATACAATTCGTGAATGATCGGATAGCACTAATGCTATCCGAGATTGCAAAATGAGTAACTGGAGGTTTCCGAGGCCATACTATTTTGTAAACTATTTTGCGCATTGCGAAACTATCTTACAGTACATGCCTGAGAAGAAGGCGTCTCTCGCTTTAATGAGAGAAGAGCGTTGTGCTGCTTCCAGTGACGGCTACATAATAACACAAGACCATTGATCACTAATTAATAATCTTGAGGTTAATGAAGAGCTTGGGGAAAGCGATCACAAATCACTTAGTTTTAATATATCATGGAATTACCCAGGTAACTGCAATCAAGTCTCAGTTCCAGACTTTCGTGTAGCCGACTTCATGGGGCTGAGAAATTACCTAGGTGGGCTAAATTGGGATGACCTGACTATGGGTCAGGTAGGTGGTTTTGGTTGCCAATATGACGTTTTTCAGAGCATAGTTCTAGCTGCCCAGACAACTTTTGTTCCAAGTAGGGAAATTAGATCTAACAAAAATGATCCTAAATGGATGAACAATAGATTAAAACATCTCATTGGTCAAAAGAGAGGCATATATAGGCGTATCAAAAGAGGGGATGGACAGATAAGAAATCAATATTTTCAATTAAAGAGAAATAAAAAGGAATAAGAAAAGCAAAAGGGATTATGAGGCTAAGGTCGCAAGGATTCGAAGACTAACCCAAAGGGTTCTTTCAGGTATACAGAAGTAAGATTAGGGACAAGATAGGCCCACTTAAGAGTAACTCAGGACAGATCACGGACAGTGATAAGGATATGTGTGAAATTTTCAATACTTACTTCCTCTCAGTTTTTACTCAGGAAGATACTAGCAGAATTCCAGAAATAATAAATTATGTAGAACTGGAAGATAACAGACTATGCTCGATTGGGGTAACTAGTGACATGGTCCTCAGACAAATAGAGAAATTAAAACCTAACAAATCCCCAGGCCCTGATGAACTGTTTGCAAGAGTTTTAAAGGAATGTAAAGAGGAACTTAGCAAACCTTTGGCAAATCTTTTCAATATATCACTACAAACTGGCATAGTGCCAGACAAGTGGAAAAAAGGGCAAATGTAATACCTATTTACAAGGCAGGTGACAGGTCCTTAGCTTCGAACTATAGACCAATAAGCCTTACCTCCATAGTTGGTAAATTTATGGAATCAATAATTGCCGAGGCAATTCGTAGCCATCTTGAAAAGCATAAATTGATTAATGAATCTCAACACGGTTTTACAAAGGGGCGTTCATGTCTTACAATTTACTAACTTTTTCACTAAGGTGTTTGAGGAAGTAGATCATGGTAATGAATATGATATTGTGTATATGGACTTCATAAGGCTTTCGATAAAGTTCCACATCAGAGGCTACTGAGGAAACTTAAGGCACACGGAATAGGAGAAATTTTTCCTGGGTAGAGGCATGGTTGACTAATAGGCGGCAGAGAGTTTGCATAAATGGAGAGAAATCAGAATGGGGGCGTGTCTCAAGCGGTGTTCCACAGGGGTCAGTTTTGGGCCCCTTTGTTTACAATTTACATAAACGACATAGATGAGGGAATAAATAGTAGCATAAGTAAATTTGCTGATGACACCAAAATAGGCCGTCCAATTCATTCAAACGAGGACATTAGAGCACTCCAGGATGATTTGAATAGACTGATGCAGTGGTCGGAGAAGTGGCAGATGCAGTTTAATGTAAACAAATGCAAAGTTCTAAATGTTGGGCAGGACAATAACCATGCCACATATAAGCTGAATAATATAGATCTTATTACTTGTAATTGCGAGAAGGATTTAGGAGTTCTGGTTAGTAGTAATCTGAAGCCTAGACAACAGTGCATAAGTGTTCGCAATAAAGCTAACAGAATCCTTGGCTTCATATCAAGAAGTATAAATAACAGAAGTCCTCAGGTTGTTCTTCAACTCTATATATCTTTGGTTAGGCCTCATTTAGATTATGCTGCACAGTTCTGGTCACCGTATTACAGAATGGATATAAATGCACTGGAAAACGTACAGAGGAGGATGACAAAGTTGATCCCATGTATCAGAAATCTTCCCTATGAGGATAGACTGAGGGCCCTGAATCTGCACTCTCTAGAAAGGCGTAGAATTAGGGGGGATATGATTGAGGTGTACAAATGGAAAACAGGAATAAACAAAGGGGATGTAAATAGCGTGCTGAAAATATCCAACAAAGACAGGACTCGCAGCAATGGTTTCAAGTTGGAAAGTTCAGATTCAGGAAGGATATAGGAAAGCACTGGTTTGGTAATAGAGTTGTGGATGAGTGGAACAAACTCCGAGTACCGTCATAGATGCTAAGACGTTGTGTAGTTTTAAAAATAGGTTAGATAAATACATGAGTGGGTGTGGATGGGTGTGAGCTTGTACTAGGTCAGATGCAGTGCTCCTTCCTTAAGTGAATGTAACCTGACCTGTACTAATTCCTTTAGTGGAAGTGACCTGACCAGGTGGTCGGCTGGACAATTATATGAGTGGGTGCGGTTGGGTGTGAATTGGTCCTGACTAGGTTGTGCTACTAGGTCAGATGCAGTGCTCCTTCCTTAAGTGAATGTAACCTGACCTGGCTGGGTCGGGGCATTGGCTTAAGCCGTTGGAGATTTGGACCTGCCTCGCATGGGCCAGTAGGCCTGCTGCAGTGTTCCTTCTTTCTTATGTTCTTATCGACAGTGATCACTATCATGTAGACTGTACTGCTTTTGTGACGTTTCAATGTCTACTGTTCATGTGATTTTTTTTATATATTTGTTCCAACGCCTCTGAATATACAGACTATGAGCTGTTACCCAACCTCAGGTCTTTCCATAGTCTATCCCTATGTAAGGTACATCATTGGACACACAGATACCTATGTAAATACAAGATTTTCTATTCACCTCGACTCGCTACAAATTGAATATACGTGTAGCAAAACGTGATTACGATCGTGTAGATGTGGGACGAATGCGTTATGGTACATAAACACCAACAAACAAAACGAGTATGATCAGTATAAAATCAATCATAAAACAATATATAGTCAAAACACTGACGTGCGTTTAAGCATTAAGTATGCTGTGAGAATCTGAAAGTTATTTGCTGTACTATCAGTCACTATATATGTGAAGTATTTGAAGTACTGTACTTCTGATAATAAAAGCAAGAAATTCGACACACAGCTGGGACATACTGTGTTGAAGGTTTTCGTTATAGGGCCATCGAAGATTTGACCTATTATAGAAATGGGAGACGATTTTCAAAATGGCTGCCACCGAAATGCTTAACATTTTCTCTTATGGTATATCTGAAACTATGGATGAAAATTAATGTGAATTCCCTTAATTTGATGCATGAACACGTATAAAGCCATCATACACAAACACAATTTAACAATATTTTTAATGCATTTTCTAATATTTTAGGTTGAGCCGTTTGACAATAAAGTTGTAAAGTGATGAATCCCTTTACATCCTGACATATCAATCAGTGTCTAAAAAAGGTTAAACCAGTTGCGTTTTGTTCCAGGAAAGTAATAACTAGTTGGCTGTAATTCAGCTGAATCTACACGTAATATGAAGAGGATCAGGCTACAAAACAACTGCTGACCTTGTGGGGTTTAGCAAGTTTGGTTGTTTGCAAAGAACAATTTTGTACGCCTTGATTATGCTGAAGGCATTGAGACAACTCTGGTGCGGCAAAAGCCCGTTTTCGCATTTCATGAGTTTCAATACAATAAAACAAAATTACTGAGAGTAGAAAAAAAGGAAAAAAAGGAAGATACTGTCATTAGACGATAAGATCATTCAAAGATCACCCTTGTCCCCAGTGTTGAGAAGGTCAGTTCTTCCAGTGTAGAAACTT
>WNWK01008286.1:65000-85939 GCA_009830355.1 Cherax destructor | reverse complement strand
TCAATTATAGCTGATATTATCAGAAGTCACCTTGAAGAACATAATTTGATTAATGAATCTCAGCATGGGTTTACGAGAGGTCGTTCCTGCCTGACAAATTTACTGACGTTTTCAATAAAACATTTGAGGCAGTAGACAGTGATAAAGAATATGATATAGTTTACTTGGATTTCAGTAAGGCCTTCGATAGAGTACCTCACAAGAGACTCTTAAGGTGGCAGCTCATGGTATAGGAGGTAAAGTTCTAGCATGGATAGAGGCATGGCTTACCAATAGAAAGCAGAGGTTTCCATTAATGGGGTCAAATCTGAATGGGGATTTGTCACCAGTGGCGTTCCACAAGGATCAGTTTTGGGCCCATTGTTGTTCATAATTTACATAAATGACCTTGATGAAGGAATTGCAAGTGACATGAGTAAATTTGCTGATGATACAAAAATAGGCCGTATAATTCATTCTGAGGAGGATAACAGTGAACTCCAGGAGGATTTGGATAAATTAATGTCTTGGTCTGAAAAGTGGCAGATGAAGTTCAATGTGGACAAGTGTAAGGTGCTTGTCGTTGGTAATGAAAATATCCCTCGAATTTATAAACTAGGTGAAGTTGAGCTTGATCATACAGAATGTGAAAAGACTTGGGAGTCATGGTAAGCAGAAATCTAAAGCCAAGACAACAGTGCCTAAGTGTGCGCAATAAGGCTAACAGATTACTAGGATTTATTTCAAGAAGTATAAGCAACAGAAGTCCAAAAGTTATTTTACAGCTCTATACATCACTAGTGAGACCTCATTTGGATTATGCAGCTCAGTTTTGGTCTCCTTACTACAGGATGGATATAGATTCATTGGAGAACATACAAAGAAGAATGACTAAAATGATTTACAGTATAAGAAATCTCCCGTATGAAGATAGACTTAGAAGTTGAATCTCCACTCTCTGGAGAGACGTAGAATGAGGAGATATCATCGAGGTGTACAAGTGGATGATGGGCATAAACAAAGGAGATATTAATAAAATACTGAGGATATCGAACCAAGTAAGAACGAGAAATAACGGATTTAAATTGGATAAATTTAGATTTAGAAAGGACATAGGCAAGTACTGGTTTTCGAACAGAGTTGTAGATGCGTGGAACAATCTTCCGAGTACTGTGATAGAGGCTAGGACCTTGGGTGGCTTTAAAAGAGATTGGACAAATATGAGTGGGAGGGGCTGGGTTTGATTTGTGTCGTGAGTACGGGAATAAATTTTTAGGTAGTGGTGGTTTTGATAAGGACCTGCCTTGTATGGGCCAGTAGGCCTTCTGCAGTGTTCCTCCATTCTTATGTTCTTATGTTCTTATGTATATAGTCCGAGGTTTTTCTGGCAGCCTTGTCTAGAAAGTAGTTGAAGATGAGGACTGAACATGATTGGTTTCTTGATAACAGGTGGGCACAGTGATAACAAAGCTGTTATCTGCCAGGGTGACAGGAATGCTATCGTTTCCTAACATGACACAGTTCGTGTAGTCCCTTGAGTTATATATTCTAGTAATTCTCTAGAAACAAGTGCTAACACTACATTGATACCCAAATATCAACACGTCATAGACACCACTGTAAACAGGACTTTTTCACAACACTGTTAGACGCTGCAGCACAATGGTATCTTGATACAGAGGACATTTTCAACAACTTATTGCCTGTTAAGTAAAAGGACACAAATGCAACTAATGTGACATTTTATTGTGGCAACGTTTCGCTCTCCAGGAGCCTAACCACTAGCTACGAGTATGGTGCCTGATAAAAGGATAGTTTTGATAGAATTACTCATGTAGAACTCTACCTATCCTTACCCAACCCTAAGCTTTAGTAATTTATACATCTTCAAATTCGCAACAATTTGACTTTTTTTTTTTTTTTGGTACTGAGCCTCTTCTCTCGTCTTCAAAATTTTCTGCGCCTCACCTTTGTCAGTATATAAGTCACCATTGTGATGCTTCAGCTTCACATTGTTCCAAACTATGGAGCAGAACTCTTCTCCAGGCTGAAGGACTGATCACCTAATAACTTCGTCTGAGGGTGATGGATTGATTATATCCTCTTAACATCCCTACTGTTGTCTCCTCTGTATTCGACTGAAGAAGCCTGCTGGGTAGGCGAAGCGTTTGGGAATAATGATACCTAACTGTTGCACATGTGTCTTACTTATCAACTTGTCGGTACTGTTTACTCAACAATGTTCTTTTACACACACAACCCGCACATATAAAAAAGAGAGGAGCTTACGACGACTACTACTACTACCACTACTACCTCCATTATTACCCCTCCACCACTTTCTTGTGCCCTCCTCTGTCTGCCTGCCTATAAATACCCCTTCTTCCTGTCCTGACTTTGTGCTGAAACACAGGTCCATCCAGCACACCCATTCCAAGTATTTTCTCAAGTTATCTCTTACTGACATAATTCTGATTATTTTACATTATCATTCATATGTGTAGTGTCATGACCTTGGCGGCTTGAAAATACCACCATAATCATTTAGTGCAGCTGCAAACACATGACATTTTTTTTATAGCGAACGTAATGTGTTATGACGCGTACTGTTGTAAACAACGAGTGACAGACGATGATGGGAGAGTAAAGTGACTTAAACAGTTCAGGAACCACTGTTCCAGACAGTAACACACAGGTGTGTTACACTGGTGGTGACTGTAGTGTTATCAGTGTCACCCACCACACTGTGTGATGTACCTGTCACGGCTTTTTTGTTTATCCACGCAGCCCGGCCTAGTGCGAGGCTCTATTGTTGCTTGCCTGGTCAATCAAGCTATTGTTGTGGGCGGCCTTCTGGACCGCTTTCACACAGTGTAGAGTGAGGAGTTGATATTAAAGCCGCGAGTATCTAAGTATCTTCCGTGTATATCAGGTGTTTTTCTTCTTCGCTCCAGAGAACATTAACATTACTAAGAGATAATTGGTATAAAATACCGACGCGATGGAAAAATAGACACAAATGCAGCATAATGCGATCCTTTATCAAGTACGCTTCGCCCATACAGTGGACTTTATCAAGTCACAAACACATCTCTTTGTGACTTGACAGAACCCACTTGTGGGCGAAACGTAGATAATAAAACATCTCATTATACTACATTTGTGTCTACTGTTCCATTGGCATTACTTACAGACATTCCCAGTACAGGTTCTAGGAGGACAACAGACGAACACTCTCCTCTCCGGCTATATCTTTCCGCCCTTTAACGAAGCCCAGAACATCAAACAATATTTTAAATGAGAAAAACCCCTGGAAACACTTTTTTATGATTATACTTTCTAAGTCCTCAATATGCAACCTGTCATTTTTTCTGACTTTTATTGTCAACAAGAATTTTACATGTTCCTCCCATGAGATGATCCTTATGAATTTTGTACTCAGTTCTTCCTTCGTTCCATATCTGAACAGTTGGAAAATGTCACTATCGAACATTATGTTATTGTCTACTGTTCCACTTAATGACTTTATTCCCCACCAAGTGCAAAGTTATGAAGATTGGAAAGGGCAAAGAAGACCGCAGACGGAGTACAGCGTTGGCGGGCCAGAGACTACAAACCTCACTCAAGGAAAAGGATGTTGGGGTGAGTATAACACCAGGCACATCTCCTGAGGCGCACATCAACCAAATAACTGCTGCAGCATATGGGCGCCTGGCAAACCTAAGACCAGCATTCCGACATCTCAATAAGGAATCGTTCAGGACCCTGTAAACCGTGTACGTTAGGCCTATATTGGAGTACGCAGCACCAGTTTGGAACCCACACCTAGCCAAGCACGTAAGGAAATTAGGGAAAGTGCAAAGGTTTGCAACAAGAATGGTCCTGGAGCTAAGGGGTATGTCCTACGAGGAGAGGTTAAGGGAAATCGACCTGACGACAATGGAGGACAGGAGAGATAGGGATGATATGATAACGACATATAAAATACTGAGAGGAATTTACAAAGTGGATAGAGACAGAATGTTCCAGAGATGGGACACAGCAACAAGGGGACACAGTTGGAAGTTGAAGACTCAGATGGATCACAGGGATGTTAGGAATTATTTCTTCAGTCACAGAGTTGTCAGGAAGTGGAACAGTCGGGGAAGTGATGTAGTGGAGGCAGAATCCATACATAGCTTTAAGGAGAAGTATGATAACTCATGGAGCAGGAAGAGTGAACTAGGTGAGCGCGCGCGCACACACACACACACACACACACACATACACACACACACAGGGAATACCTGTCAGGAAGAAAGCAGCGAGTCATGGTACGTGGCGAGGTGTCAGAGTGGGCGCCGGTGACGAGTGGGGTTCCACAGGGGTCAGTCCTAGGACCGGTGCTATTTCTGGTATTTGTGAACGACATGACGGAAGGAATAGATTCCAAAGTGTCCCTGTTTGCAGATGATGTGAAGTTGATGAGAAGAATTCAATCGGACGAGGACCAGGCAGAACTACAAAGTGATCTGGACAGGCTGCAAGCCTGGTCAAGCAATTGGCTTCTGGAGTTCAACCCCACCAAGTGCAAAGTCATGAAGATTGGGGAAGGGCAAAGAAGACCGCAGACGGGGTACAGTCTAGGGGGCCAGAGACTACAAACCTCAATCAAGGAAAAATATCTGGGGGTGAGTATAACACCAGGTACATCTCATGAGGCGCACATCAACCAAATAACTGCTGCAGCATACGGGCGCCTAGCAAACCTAAGAACAGCATTTCAACATCTTAATAAATAATCGTTCAGGACCCTGAACACTGTGTACGTTAGGCCCATACTGGAGTATGCAGCACCAGTTTGGAACCCACATCTAGCCAAGCACGTAAAGAATCTAGAGAAAGTACAAAGGTTTGCAAAAAGACTAGTCCCGGAGCTAAGGGGTATGTCGTACGAGGAGAGGTTAACGGAAATCGACCTGACGACACTGGAGGACAGGAGAGATAGGGGGGACATGATAACGACATATAAGAAACTGAGAGGAATTGACAAGGTGGACAGAAACAGAATGTTCCAGAGATGGGACACAGCAACAAGGGGACACAGTTGGAAGTTGAAGACTCAGATGAATCACAGGGATGTTAGGAAGTATTTCTTCAGTCACAGAGTGGTCGGGAAGTGGAATAGTTTGGGAAGCGATGTAGTGGAGGCAGGTTCCATACATAGCTTTAAGAAGAGTTATGATGAAGCTCATGGCGCAGGGAGAGTGACCCAGTAGCGGCCAGTGAAGAGGCGGGGCCAGGAGCTATGACTCGACCCCTGCAACCACAACTAGGTGAGTACACACACACACACATACAGGAGCCAGGAGCTATGTCTCGACCCCTGCAACGACAATTAGGCGAGTACACACATATACACCACTGTGTATAACACCAGCCACTAGTGTGTGGGGCTACACACTAATGGTTGCGTGGGGCGGCGCCCCCGCCAACATGGCGTCTCTTATCGTTACATTACATGACAAAGGCTCGTGTCAGGGGATTTCCCCCTAGCAACACGAACACCAACAACCACAATCACAACCACATCAACAATAACCACATCAACAATAACCACAACAACCACATCAACAATAACCACATCAACAATAACCACAACAATCACATCAACAACACCCACACCAACAACAACAACCCCATGTTGCCCTGGATTCTGCAACTGTTGTTATTACACATGACTGTCAATCTTCTCAGAATCCGTTTTTAAAGATTTTGATGATAAAGTGTGAAGTTAGCGCTACTGGTCTGTAGTTTTTCGCGATTGCTTTACAATGTTGGTGGTTTTCCTGACTGTGGAATGACACCAGCCTCCAGGCTCCTCCACAGAACACTGAAGGCCCCAGACAGTGGTTTCTTGCAATTTTTGATGAATATGGAGTTGCAGGAGCGTGGATTTAGATCAGCTCTCGTGACCATGTTGTCGGTGTCCAGTATTGTTTCTGGCTGCTTTATAATTATTCATGCTTCCAGAGGGATGGCTTAGCGCCGACAGTATGGTGACCCAAACATTGACAGCAGAAGAGCATTCACTGGTACAATAATGTCTTTGATAAAGCCAATTTGTATTGAAACTTTGTACCAGTTCAATCTCCTGTACAGTGTCTCGCTCACAAAGACGAAAAAAAGAAAAAAGAAACGTGTTGAGGGCTGCATTCATCTGAGGGCCGCTGGCAGGTGTCTCATCCCCAGCATGTTGACTCAGATCTTTAATTTCTTCTCCCTCAGGCTATAAGACTCTTCTTCCAAACCCGACTATGTTGACTCTCATCCTTCATCCTCACGTTATCAAGACTCTTCAGTGGTAGGGTTTAGTTTTGATATACATCCTACAATGTGGCGTTTATGGGTAACTTTGCGAGTTTCTTGCGAGTGTCACCTGTGTAATGACTACATGAATTTCCAAGTTGAGCAAGACGATGTTCTTGCAAAGGTAAACTTAGCTAAGTGAAAGTTTCTTTCACCAGTTTCATTCCAAGAAAGCTGTATCGTGTGCATCTAAACAATAGCCAGATGTTTCGTTTGGGTTTAAGCACTACGACTATTTCGTGTCCAACCTTAGTTCAATATTAAACTGACTTCTTAAGAAACAGACTAAAACATTTCATTCAGACATTCTAGATAAAAATTATATGTGACATTCTTACACTGAGAAAAAAATCATAACTTGAAACAGCAGCATGAAACTTCGAGGCAAGAGGCGTAACACAAATCTGGATATTTTTTTCAAGAGTTGTAGAATAACAGCACAGATTTCACCTGAAGCTGTAAATACAAAACCAACACGGACTTTTAAATATTAATTTGGACAAACACTTTGTTTATATATAGTGGATCTAATTAATTTAAAATTTATGGCTTAAACTACATGAAGACTGACACTGGTTCATGGACTTCCCAGGGTGATCAGGTGATCACGGACTTCCCAGGGCGACCAGGTGATCACGGACTTCCCAGGGCGACCAGGTGATCACGGACTTCCCAGGGTGACTAGGTGATCACGGACTTCCAAGGGCGACCAGGTGATCACGGACTTCCCAGAGCGACCAGGTGATCACGGACTTCCCAGGGCGACCAGGTGATCACGGACTTCCCAGGGCGACTAGGTGATCACGGACTTCCCAGGGCGACCAGGTGATCACGGACTTCCCAGGGCGACTAGGTGATCACGGACTTCCCAGGGCGACCAGGTGATCAAGGACTTCCCAGGGTGACTAGGTGATCACGGACTTCCCAGGGTGACTAGGTGATCACGGACTTCCCAGGGTGATCAGGTGATCACGGACTTCCCAGGGCGACCAGGTGATCACGGACTTCCCAGGGTGATCAGGTGATCACGGACTTCCCAGGGTGATCAGGTGATCACGGACTTCCCAAGGCGACCAGGTGATCACGGACTTCCCAGGGTGATCAGGTGATCACGGACTTCCCAGGATGATCAGGTGATCACGGACTTCCCAGGGTGACCAGGTGATCACGGACTTCCCAGGGTGATCAGGTGATCACGGACTTCCCAGGGTGATCAGGTGATCACGGACTTCCCAGGGTGATCAGGTGATCACGGACTTCCCAGGGCGACCAGGTGATCACGGACTTCCCAGGGTGATCAGGTGATCACGGACTTCCCAGGGTGATCAGGTGATCACGGACTTCCCAGGGCGACCAGGTGATCACGGACTTCCCAGGGTGATCAGGTGATAACGGACTTCCCAGGGCGACCAGGTGATAACGGACTTCTCAGGGCGACCAGGTGATCACGGACTTCCCAGGGTGATAAGGTGATCACGGACTTCCCAGGGCGACCAGGTGATCACGGACTTCCCAGGGCGACTAGGTGATCACGGACTTCCCAGGGTGACCAGGTGATCACGGACTTCCCAGGGTGATCAGGTGATCACGGACCTCCCAGGGCGACCAGGTGATCACGGACTTCCCAGGGCGACTAGGTGATCACGGACTTCCCAGGGCGACCAGGTGATCACGGACTTCCCAGGGCGACCAGGTGATCACGGACTTCCCAGGGCGACCAGGTGATCACGGACTTCCCAGGGCGACTAGGTGATCACGGACTTCCCAGGGCAACCAGGTGATCACGGACTTCCCAGGGCGACCAAGTAATCACGGACTTCCCAGGGCGATCAGGTGATCACGGACTTCCCAATAAAGATTCCCAAGTATTGCACAAGCGTCTCAATCTTCAAAATATCTTTTGTTAGCTACCTCACCCATGTTAGCTACCTCACCCATGTTAGCTACCTCACCCATGTGCTCCCACCTACCCTCATCCCTCTCACTGCCTGGGTATTGAAGTCCCTCTCCTTCCCAACTCACATTCATAGTCCTTACTCTCTATCCATGGGCACAGGCCCATTATCTCCTATTCCTCCGCCTTCCCCTTCCTCCTCTCCTACTCCTCCTTCTCTCCCCCTGCCACCTTAGCACGGTTAGGAGCAGCAGAAGATTAAAGGAAGTAAGTAAACATCGTAGAAAAAATTAAAGATTGTTTTGGGAGCATATTACCGCGCAGGCTGGGCGAGGCAGCTGTCTGCAGTCATGACCACAAGGTGTTGAAGACAGCTGTCTGCAGTCATGTCCACAATGTGTTGAAGACAGCTGTCTGCAGTCATGTCCACAAGGTGTTGAAGACAGCTGTCTGCAGTCATGTCCACAAGGTGTTGAAGACAGCTGTCTGCAGTCATGTCCACAAGGTGTTGAAGACAGCTGTCTGCAGTCATGTCCACAAGGTGTTGAAGACAGCTGTCTGCAGTCATGTCCACAAGGTGTTGAAGACAGCTGTCTGCAGTCATGACCACAAGGTGTTGAAGACAGCTGTCTGCAGTCATGTCCACAAGGTGTTGAAGACAGCTGTCTGCAGTCATGTCCACAAGGTGTTGAAGACAGCTGTCTGCAGTCATGACCACAAGGTGTTGAAGACAGCTGTCTGCAGTCATGACCACAAGGTGTTGAAGACAGCTGTCTGCAGTCATGACCACAAGGTGTTGAAGACAGCTGTCTGCAGTCATGTCCACAAGGTGTTGAAGACAGCTGTCTGCAGTCATGACCACACGGTGTTGAAGACAGCTGTCTGCAGTCATGTCCACAAGGTGTTGAAGACAGCTGTCTGCAGTCATGTCCACAAGGTGTTGAAGACAGCTGTCTGCAGTCATGACCACACGGTGTTGAAGACAGTTGTCTGCAGTCATGTCCACAAGGTGTTGAAGACAGCTGTCTGCAGTCATGACCACACGGTGTTGAAGACAGCTGTCTGCAGTCATGACCACACGGTGTTGAAGACAGTTGTCTGCAGTCATGTCCACAAGGTGTTGAAGACAGTTGTCTGCAGTCATGTCCACAAGGTGTTGAAGACAGCTGTCTGCAGTCATGTCCACAAGGTGTTGAAGACAGCTGTCTGCAGTCATGACCACAAGGTGTTGAAGACAGCTGTCTGCAGTCATGACCACAAGGTGTTGAAGACAGTTGTCTGCAGTCATGTCCACAAGGTGGACAATGAAAACATGACAACTTCAAGCGGACCTGAAAGCAGCCTCCAGTCATGTCTCCAGCATTAGAATCAACCTAAGGTCACCTAACTAGCAGCAAGGTTCACGCTAGTTAAGTCATGGCTGTGAATCACGGTGTGAACGCTGGTTAATCTATGCAATTACGATGGATGGGTGTTAAAGGCCATTCACGGTGTGTGGCAGCACTAAACAACCACACAGTGAAAGTTAGCTAACTAGTTAAGGGTTTAAAACCCATTTACTGCACGACGGTCAATAATGTTGCATATCGCGTGTACACCAGGAGAAAAGAGCACTTTAATCGTTAATTAATGCAGGGAGAAAACCTTAAGAGTGTGTATATATATATACGTATATTATTTTTTTTAATAACATATCGGCCGTTTCCCACCAAGGCAGGGTGGCCCGAAAAAGAAAAACTTTCATCATTCACTCCATCACTGTCTTGCCAGAGGCATGCTTACACTACAGTTATAGAACTGCAACATTTAATTAACACCCCTCCTTCAGAGTGCCGGCACTGTACTTCTCATCTCCAGGACTCAAGTCCGGCCTGCCGGTTTCCCTGAATCCCTTCATAAATGTTACTTTGCTCACACTCCAACAGCACTTCAAGTATTAAAATCCATTTGTCTCCATTCACTCCTATCAAATACGCTCATGCATGCTTGCTGGAAGTCCAAGCCCCTCGCACACAAAAACTCCTTTACCCCCTTCCTCCAACCTTTCCTAGGCCGACCCCTACCCCGCCTTCCCTCCACTACAGATTTATACATTTCGAAGTCATTCTACTTTGTTCCATGCTCTCTACATGTCCAAACCACTTCAACAACCCCTCCTCAGCCCTCTGGATAATAGTCTTAGTAATCCCGCACCTCCTAATTTCCACACTACGAATTCGCTGCATTATATTCACACCACACATTGATTTCAGACATGACATCTCCATTGCCTCCAGCCTTCTCCTTGTTGCAACATTCACCACCCATGCTTCACACCCATATAAGAGTGTTGGTATAACTATACTCTCATACATTCCCCTCTTTGTTTCCACGGACAAAGTTCTTTGTTTCCACAGACTCCTAAGTGCACCACTTACCCTTTTACCCTCATCAATTCTATGATTTACCTCATCCTCCATAGACCCATCTGCTGACACGTCCACTCCTAAATATCTGAATACATTCACCTCCTCCATACTCTCTCCCTCCAATCTGATATCCAATCTTTCCTGACCTAATCTTTTTATCCTCATCACCTTACTCTTTCCTATATTCACTTTCAATTTCCTTCTTTTACATACCCTACCAAACTCATCCACAAACCTCTGCAGCTTCTCTTCAGAATCTCTCAAAAGCACAGTGTCATCAGCAAAAAGCAGCTGTGACAACTCCCACTTTGTGTTAGATTCTTTATCTTTTAACCCCACACCTCTTGCCAACACCCGCGTATTCACTTCTCTTACAACCCCATCTATAAATATATTGACCAGCCAAGGTGACATCACACATCCCTGTCTAAGGCCTACTTTTACTGGAAAATAATCTCCCTCTCTCCTACATACTCTAACCTGAGCCTCACTATCCTCGTATAAACTCTTCACTGCTTTCAGTAACCTACCTCCTATTCCATACACCTGCAACATCTGCCACATTGCCCCCCTATCCACCCTGTCATATGCCTTTTCCAAATCCATAAATGCCACAAAATCCTCTTTATCCTTATCTAATTATTGTTCAGCTATATGTTTCACTGTAAACACTTGGTCTACACACCCCCTACCTAGGGATTGACGCTCTCTGTCAATCCCTAGGTACCTTACCCTCTTCCATACATTTATTAAATAATAGCACCAACCACTCTTAAAACTATATATATATATATGAACCCTTTATGGCGATACAGCTGTACTGTTGCTGTATTAAATACTCACTATAAACCATACCACGGGTGGAGTCCGAACCCGTGGTTTGGTTTGTTTGCAATCGTGTCATTACGTTTTCGTGAGTCAAATACTCACTATGTTTTACAAAGAGGCAATACATTGGGCAGCTTGTTCAACTTCCGTAATGTTGAATAATATTAATCACTACCTTTTATTCATTATGACTCAGGTCACACAACATTGTAACTGAGGTTCACACACACACACACACACACACACACACACACACACACACACACACACACACTCACTCTGGAAATCCTCATGCATCAACATGTTAAGGACACTACCAGAGAGAGAGAGAGGGGAGGATGAACCAGCAAAAGTGGACCTCGTGTTCACCCTGAGCAGTTCAGACATTGAGGACATAACATACGAGAGGCCCCTGGGAGCTAGTGATCATGTGGTTCTGTGCTTTGAATACATAGTAGAGTTACAAGTGGAGAGGGTAACAGGAGCTGAATAGGAAAAGCCAAACTATAAAAGGGGGGACTACACAGGTATGAGGAACTTCCTGCAGGAGGTTCAGTGGGACAGAGAATTGGTTGGAAAGTCAGTAAATGAAATGATGGAATACGTAACAACAAAATGCAAGAGGGCAAAGGAAAGGTTTGTTCCCAACCAAGGGCAACAGAAATAATGGGAAGACAAGAATGAGCCCTTGGTTTACCCGAAGGTGCAGGAAGGCAAAAACTAAGTGCAATAGAGAATGGAAAAAGTACAGAAGACAAAGGACCCAGGAAAATAAGGAGATCAGTCAACAAGCCAGAAACGAGTATGCACAGATAAGAAGGGAGGCCCAGCGACAGTACGAAAACAACATAGCATCGAAAGTCAAGTCTGACCCGAAACTACTGTATAGCCACATTAGGAGGAAAACAACAGTCAAAGACCAGGTGATCAGGCTGAGGAAAGAACTCACAAGAAACGATCAAGAGGTATGTGAGGAGCTCAACACGAGATTTAAGGAAGTATTTACAGTGGAGACAGGAAGGACTCTGGGAAGACAGAACAGAGGGGGACATCAACAAGGATTATACCAACAAGTGTTGGATGACATACACACAACTGAGGAGGAGGTGAAGAAGCTGCTAAGTGACCTTGATACCTCAAAGGCGATGGGACCGGACAACATCTCCCCGTGGGTCCTTAGAGAGGGAGCAGAGATGTTGTGTGTGTCACTAACCACAATATTCAACACATCACTCGAAACTGGGCAACTACCTGAGGTATGGAAGACGGCAAATGTAGTTCCCATTTTTAGGAAAGGAAACAGAAACGAGGCACTAAACTATAGACCAGTGTCACTGACATGTATAGTGTGCAAAGTCATGGAGAAGATTATCAGGAGGAGAGTGGTAGAGCACCTGGAACGGAACAAGTTTATAAATGACAACCAGCACAGATTCAGGGAAGGCAAATCCTGTGTCACAAACCTCCTGGAGTTTTATGACAAGGTAACAGAGGTAAGACACGAGAGAGAAGGGTGGGTTGACTGCATTTTCTTGGATTGCAAGAAGGCCTTCGATACAGTTCCTCACAAGAGATTAGTGCAGAAGCTAGAGGATCAGGCACGTGTAACAGGAAGGGCACTGCAATGGATCAGAGAATACCTGACAGGGAGGCAACAACGAGTCATGGTACGTGATGAGGTATCACAGTGGGCGCCTGTGACGAGCGGGGTCCCACAAGGGTCAGTCCTAGGACCAGTGCTATTTTTTGTATACGTGAATGACATGATGGAAGGGATAGACTCAGAAGTGTCCCTGTTCGCAGATGATGTAAAGTTAATGAGGAGAATTAAATCAGATGAGGATCAGGCAGGACTACAAAGAGACCTGGACATGCTGGACACTTGGTCCAGCAACTGGCTTCTCGAGTTTAACCCTGCTAAATGCAAAGTCATGAAGATCGGGGAAGGGCAAAGAAGACCGCAGACAGAGTATAGGCTAGGTGGCCAAAGACTGCAAACCTCACTCAAGAAGAAAGATCTTGGGGTGAGTATAACACCGAGCACGTCTCCGGAAGCACACATCAACCAGATAACTGGTGCAGCATATGGGCGCCTGGCAAACCTGAGAATAGCGTTCCGATATCTTAGTAAGGAATCGTTCAAGGCACTGTACACTGTGTACGTCAGGCCCATACTGGAGTATGCAGCACCAGCTTGGAACCCACACCTGGTCAAACACGTCAAGAAATTAGAGAAAGTGCAAAGGCTTGCAACAAGGTTAGTCCCGGTGCTAAGGGGAATATCCTATGAAGAAGGTTAAGGGAAATCGGCCTGACGACACTGGAGGACAGGAGGGTTAGGGAAGACATGATAACGACATACAAAATACTGCGTGGAATAGATAAGGTGGACAAAGACAGGATGTTCCAGAGAGGGGACACATAAACAAGGGGTCACAATTGGAAGTTGAAGACTCAGATGAGTCAAAGGGATGGTAGGAAGTATTTCTTTAGTCACAGAGTTGTCAAGAAGTGGAATAGTCTAGCAAGAGATGTAGTTAAGGCAGAAACCATACATAGCTTTAAGACGAGGTATGATAAAGCTCATGGAGCAGGGAGAGAGAGGACCTAGTAGCGGTCAGTGAAGAGGCGGGGCCAGGAGCTAAGTCTCGATCCCTGCAACCACAATTAGGTGAGTACACACACACACACACACACACACACACACACACAAAACCCTCTGCCTACAATAAGATATGATAATGTATAGGTCATTTAACCTGGTTTTTAATGTGGACGGGATTATGGCTCTTTTTGAATAGTGGCAGCTGAGGCCAGAGTATTAGTAATGCTTGTGTGTGTGTGAGCGTCAGCCACCCACATATACACATACACAAACACACACACACACACACACACACACACATAAAGCTTGGATACGGCGTAGTAATAAGCTAAATGGTCAGCATCAACACTATCATGAGAGAGACTGTGTTGTCAGTTTGTGGTAATGAAGTCCTCGTGTGTTCTGTTACACTCACTGTTCTGTTACACTCACTGTTCTGTTACACTCACTGTTGTTACACTCACTGTTCTGTTAAACGGTTACACTTCGTACTTGTCATAAATACCGTCCTTTAATTTCGTGTCTTACAATAAAGCTAAATTATCGTTCCGTAATTTCGTACATTTTCGGAACATTTAATGAAATGTATTTTCAATACTTGAGTCTAACTAAATAATTATACCTTGTTAGGATTTAGTAGACAAGTGAACACTAGACAGTAAGGCTCTCGTTAACACAGCTCTAGTTTAGTCACATGACAGAGCAGGAGCAGGACTAAACCCTTCTAACTTTAGCAAGACCTCAACAGAGCACAGGTGTGACCAAGCAACTAGCTTCTCGAGTTCAACCCCCACAAATGAAATGTTATGCGCTCCACACATGAGACTGCTGAAGAAAGCAACGTCACACGGATCAGTGGTAGATAATTACATAATGTATATCTCGAAATGAGCGCAATCAAGACTCAGGAGTTCTGGGTAGCAGTAATCTAAAGACAAAGGTATGTGTTTGCAATAAAGTTGGTAGAAATCCATGGCTTCATATCGCTGGTTATGCTGCCCAGAGCTGATAAGGGCAGACTGGTTGAATTAAGAGGACCAGAATCAGGAGAACACAGGTGGAAGCTGAAGAGTGAGAGAGACGAGTCATTGTGATGTACGGATGTATTTCTTAAGTCTCAGGCAGGCTGGTTGAAAAGTGGAATGACTCAGCACACAGCTTCAACAGTAGATATGATAAGGCCAGATGTCAGTGATACCAATCAAAGTATTCTAGGAGGAGGGGCCAGGAGCTGAGACCTGCCCCCCACACACATGGATCAAGGAATATCTGACAGGAAGGAAACAACGAGTGTTGGTACGTAATGAGGTGTCATAGTGGGCGCCTATGTCAAGTGGGGTTCCACAAGGGTCAGTCCTGGGTCCGGTGCTATTTCTTGTATATGTGAATGATATGATGGAAGGAATAGTTCAGAGGTGTCCCTGTTCGCTGGTGATGTGAAACTAATGAGGAGAATACAAGCGAAAGAGGATCAGATAAGATTACAAGAGGATCTGGACAGGCTGCAAGTCTGGTACCACAAATGGCTCCTGAAGTTTACCCCCACCAAGTGCAAAGTCATGAAGCTTGGGGAATGAAAAAGAAGACCACAAATGGAGTACAGGCTCGAGAATGAAAGGTTGCAAACCTCACTTAAGGAAAAGGATTTTGGGGTGGGCATCATACCGAGCACGTCCCGTGAGGCGCACATCAGCCAAATAACCGCTGCAGCATACGGGTGCCTGGAAAACCTGAGAATAGCGTTTCGACATATAAGTAAGGAGTCATTCATGACACTATACACCGTGTACGTCAGGACCATATTGGAGTATGCAGCACCAGTATCGAACCCACACATGGTCAAACACGTCAAGAAATTGGAGAAAGTGCAAAGGTTTGCAACAAGATTAGTCCCGGAGGAAAAATTAAGAGAACTCAGCCTGATGACCTTAGAGGATAGGAGGGATAGGGGGTCACATGATAACGACGTATAAAATACTGAGAGGAATGGTCAAGGTGGATAGGGACAGAATGTTTCAGAGATGTGACACAGAAATAAGGGGTCACAACCAGAAGTTGTGTCCCCTTGTTCCTGTGTTCTGTGTTCCTGTGTTCGTGTGTCACTGGGATGTTCGGAAGTATTTCTTTAGCCTTAGAGTTGTCGGGAAGTGGAACAATTTGGAGAGTGTAGTAGTACGGGCAAGTTCCATACATAGGTTTAAGAAGTGGTATGATAAGGCTCTTGGAGCAAGGAGTGACCTAGAAGCAACTAGCGAAGAGCCGGGGCCAGGAGCTGTGACTCGACCCTGCAACCACATATAGGCGAGTACATACAGGTGAGTGTACACACAGGTGAGTGTACACACACAAGCATACCTGGCCCCGCCTCGGGGTCAGGAGCTATGAGTCGACCCCTGCAACCACACATAAGTAAGCACACACAGCCGTGGATCAATATGGAGTGCTTTAGAGAGTATGACTAGGGCGGCGCACATGCTCTACTCCCATCTACTATTTACTCACCTAGTGCTCACCTAGTCTGTTTGCACTCACCTAGTTGTTCCCACCTAGTTTTAAAAGTGGGGTAAGCTCAACTCTTGGGCCCCGCCAGTAACAATACACTCTGTGGGGTTGTTAGTGCCTCACTGTAGGTAGGTAATGACTTACACTCTACAATATGTATGAGGTACCCTCCCCTACCCCCTCTCCTTTGTACTCATCTATATGTACTCACCTATATGTCGCTACAGGAGTCGAGTAACAGCTCCTAGCCTCGCCTCTTTGTTAGTGGCTACTAGGTCCACTCTCTGGTCCAAGAGCTTTATCATACCTCTTCTTAAAGCTATGTATGACTACTGCCTCCACTACTTCACTCTCCAGATTGTTCCACTTCCTTACAACTCTAAGGCTGAAGAAATACTTCCTAACATCCCTGTGGCTCATCTGAGTTTTCGACTTCCACTTGTGTCTCCTTGTTGCTGCGTTCCATCCCTGAAATATTCTAGCCCTATCAACCTTGTCAATTGCTCTCGGTATTTTATGCGTCGTTATCATGACCTCCTTATCCCTCCTATCCTCCAGTGTCTTCATGTTGAGTTCTCTTAACCTCTCCTCGCAGAGCATACCCCATTGCAAACTTGTGTACTTTCTCTAATTTCTTGACGTGTTTGACCAGGTGTGGGTTCGATACTGGTGCTGCATACTCCAATATGGGCCTGACGTACACGATGTACAGTCTTGAACGATTCCTTACTGAGATGTCGAAACGCTATTCTTAGGTTTACGGCGGCCATATGCTGCAGCAGTTATTTGGCTGATGTGCGCCTCTGGGTATGATACTCACCCCAAGATCCTTTTCCTTGAGTGAGGTTTGCAGTCTTTGACCCTCAAGCCTGTACTCCGTCTGCAGTCTTCTTTGTCCTTCTCCAAGCTTCATAATTTTGCACTTGTTGGGGGTAAACTCCAGGAGCCAGTTGCTGGACCAGCCTTGCAACATATCTAGATCCCTTGGAAGTCTTTCCTGATCCTCGTCTGCTTATATTCTCTTCATTAGTTTCAAGTCGGCTGCGAACAGGGACACCTTTGTATCCATCAATTCCGTCCTGTCATTCACATATACAAGAAACAGCACTAGACCTAGGACTGACCCTTGTGGAACCCCACTCGACACATATGGCCACTCTCACACCTCGTCACATACCAACACTCATTGCTTCCTTCCTTCCTGTGAAGTATTCCTTGATCTATTGCAGTACTTTTCCTGCTATTCCTGTCTGCTCCTTTAGCTTTTGTACTAGTCTCTTGTGTGGTACTGTGTCAGAAGCCTTCTTACAGTCAAAGAAAATGCAGTTTACCCATCTCTCTCTCTCCTGTCTTACTTCTGTTACCTTGTCGTAAAACTCCAGTACGTTTGTGACACAGGATTTACCATCCCAGAAACCGTGTTGGTTGTAATGTATGAGCCTGTTCCTGTCTAGGTGCTCCACCACTCCTATCCTGATAATCTTCATGACTCTACATACTGTACATGTCAGTGACACAGGTCTGTAGTTTAATGCTGCCTGTCTGTCTCCTTTCTTAAAAATTGGAACTACATTTGCTGTCTTCCACATCTCTGGCACTTGCCCAGTATCGATAGATTTCTTGAAGATTGTTGTTAGTGGCACACACAGTTCCTCTGCTCCCTCTCTCCGGACACATCGAGAGATGTTATTTGGACCCACTTCCTTTAAGGTATCTGGTTCACCTAGCAGTTTCCTCACCTCCTCCTCGGTTGTGTGCAGTGTGTCCAGCCCTTGCTGTTGCACCCTACCACCTCGGTTTATTAGAGCCTTTCTGTCTCCCATGAGAATACCTCCCTAAACAGTTTTGAAAATAATATGAATATTGCTTTAGAATTATACAAATTGGATTTATTTATAATTAATAAAATTTGGGAAGAATTTAAGATACATTAGACAAGTTAAAATTTTAAAGCCTATGTAGAATATAAGCTGTGTTTGATAGATCCTTGACCACCTACCTACATCAACATCTATTTTTACAGACAGTTCATTGGTAATGTGAGAAATCACGAAAGTACTTGAAATTTCACTATTTTTTTGACAGTATTTGTACTGCATATTGTGATATCACCGCTTACTGTGATCTTTATTATATATATATATATATATATATATATATATATATATATATATATATATATATATATATATATATATATAGTATGTATATGTCTGGTCTACCTCTGTCTACAAGGTGGTAAACAGCATAGCCCAGGAGGCGGTGCCAGGACCCTCACTTTATGAAGAGGCAGATCGACACACCCAAGGCTAACTTAGGTCAGTACACACATTTAAAAAGGGTAGAATTTTAATGATGTTGATGAATGGTTTGAAGAGTGAAGTTGTGATGGTTTAGTGTGTGGTTAATACTAGCCAGGTTGTGTGTGTCTTACCCAGGCTGTGTCTTACCCAGGCTGTGTGTCTTACCCAGGCTGTGTGTGTGTCTTACCCAGGCTGTGTGTCTTACCAAGGCTGTGTGTGTCTTACCCAGGCTACCTACAACCCAGGCTGTGTCTTACCCAGGCTGTGTGTGTCTTACCCAGGCTGTGTGTGTCTTACAGAGGCTGTGTGTGTCTTACCCAGGCTGTGTGTGTCTTACCCAGGCTGTGTGTCTTACCCAGTCTGTATGTGTCTTACCCAGGCTACCTACAACCCAGGCTGTGTGTGTCTTACCCAGGCTGTGTGTGTCTTACCCAGGCTGTGTGTGTCTTACCCAGTCTGTATGTGTCTTACCCAGGCTACCTACAACCCAGGCTGCGTGTGTCTTACCCAGGCTACCTATAACCCAGGCTGAGTGTGTCTTACCCAGGCTACCTATAACCCAGGCTGAGTGTGTCTTACCCAGGCTACCTGCAACCCACTCTACCTGCAACCCACTCTACTCACGCTACCTGCAACCCACTCTACCTGCAACCCACTCAACCAACGTTACCTACAACCCACTCAACCAACGCTACCTGCAACCCACTCAACCAACGCTACCTGCAACCCACTCAACCAACGCTACCTGCAACCCACTCAACCAACGCTACCTGCAACCCACTCAACCAACGCTACCTGCAACCCACTCAACCAACGCTACCTGCAACCCACTCAACCAACGCTACCTGCAACCCACTCAACCAACGCTATCTGCAACCCACTCAACCCACGCTATCTGCAACCTCCCTCATTACCACAATGCATTTCTTCTGCCCCCTCCCTCCCTACCTACCTCACTCACCCCGTCCCTCCCTACCTACCTCGCTCACCCCCTCACTCCCTCACTCTCCCCCTCACCCCTCCCTCCCTCACTCCGTTTCTCTCTCTCCCATAACTTAGTCGTAATTCACAAGAGAGAGAGAGAGAGAGTATATGATTTGATATAAATGATTTAGCGCTAAACCCGTGAGTCATACAAGACAACTTGGTAACATTAACTATGACTAAAACGTTGAAAAAGAGACGCTGCAGTAATAGACAAAATTTTGCATTAAAACTGACAGTGTGATTATCTCAGAGACAAATGTATAGTTAATTACGTCTTGTTGTTCAACGATAATCGTTAAACATTTTCTTTATAAATGTAAACAAAATTAACAGTTTTCTTCATAAACGACAACATATAATGTCTTCTTGGTAAACGAAATAAGAATAACGAATGTACTTATAAAAAGAGCACTGATATGTAGGACCGTGGCATGAACCATGGCCGGGAAGGGAACATGGAATGGTCCGGTATTGTGGAAGGAACAACTGAAGCAAACAGTGTGCTCAACACTGACTCTAGTCTTCACCCAGGTGAGTGGTAGGCAGCAAGGTCATGTGACAGTGGTGGTAGGCAGCAAGGTCATGTGACAGTGGTGGTAGGCAGCAAGGTCATGTGACAGTGGTGGTAGGCAGCAAGGTCATGTGACAGTGGTGGTAGGCAGCAAGGTCATGTGACAGTGGTGGTAGGCAGCAAGGTCATGTGACAGTGGGGGTAGGCATCAAGGTCATGTGACAGTGGTGGTAGGCAGCAAGGTCATGTGACAGTGGTGGTAGGCAGCAAGGTCATGTGACAGTGGTGGTAGGCAGCAAGGTCATGTGACAGTGGTGGTAGGCAGCAAGGTCATGTGACAGTGGTGGTAGGCAGCAAGGCTCCTCATGTGACAGTGGGGTAGGCATCAAGGTCATGTGACAGTGGTGGTAGGCACAAGGTCATGTGACAGTGGTGGTAGGCAGCAAGGTCATGTGACAGTGGTGGTAGGCAGCAAGGTCATGTGACAGTGGTGGTAGGCAGCAAGGTCATGTGACAGTGGTGGTAGGCAGCAAGGTCATGTGACAGTGGTGGTAGGCAGCAAGGTCATGTGACA